>CM029367.1:1850887-1853387 GCA_017165825.1 Hepsetus odoe
CTCTCTCTCTCTCACTCACTCTCTCTCTGTCTCTCTCTCTCTCTCTCTCTGTCTCTCTGTCTCTCTCTCTGTTCTCTCTGTCTCTCTCTCTCACTCTCTCTCTGTCTGCCCTCTCTCTCCTCTCTCTCTCTGTGTTCTCTCTCTCTCTCTGCTCCTGTCTCTCCCTCTTTCTCTCTCTCTCTCTCTCCCTCTCTCTGGGTCTGTATCTCTCCTCTCTCTCTCTCTCTCTCTCTCTCTCTGTCTCAATACACACACACACACACACAGAAATAGTTCTGTTCAGTGGTTTTAGGGGCTGGTGTAATGTAATATGTTACTCATTCACACATCAAGGCAGTGTGATTCAGAGACAGTAACGGGCATTTATTCCTGGAGTTCAATTTCTTCCTTGATGACTCTTTGAGGGTCTTTCCCTCTCTCTTCTCCACTGTTCACAATCCTCCATTCACCTTCTACACTTTTACATGTGACACAAAGAAACCACACAAATGTGGAAAAAGTGAAAATATTCACTCTAAATGTGTTTTTTTCTCTCCTCTCTCTCTCTCTCTCTCTCTCTCTCTCTCTCCTATCTCTTTCTATCTCCCCAGCACTTCTTCCACCTTGATCTCCCAGCCCTCTCTCTCTGTTTCGCGCCTCTATCTCTCTCTTCTGTTTCTTCTCCTGAGAGCTACAGATTCATTGGCAGTGTTGATTGTCGCAAAGCAGGGAGAGAGAGAGAGAGAGAGAGAGAGAGAGAGAGAGAGAGAAAGTGAAAGGGAGAACAGTGTTGAGATGGAGGGAAAGTGTTCCCAGAAGATGGAAAGTTTGTCCTACTTGTGAAGTGTGTGTGTGTGTGTGTGTGTGTGTGTGAATATTTAATCGAATGTGCCGGATGACAGGAAGGAGGAACGAAGGAGCTGCCAGGCTGTGACAGCTTTGAGAGGTCAGAGGTCACACAGCAACCCTCAGCCTGCACTCATGCCGTTTTAGCTGGGGGTCAAAGTTCACCTGGGGTGATGAGGGTCATATGGTTACGAAGGTTTAGGCCTGTGCTAAACACGACTTAATCAGGACATACACACTGTTGTGTGTCTTCTTTTAAACACATCTCACAGTTAAGTGTGTGTGTGTGTGTATGTGTGTGTGAAGTGAGGAGTGGGAACGTTAACGGTTTTTTGGCCTTGGCTGAGTCTAGCTCTGCCAAAATGCAGCTTCCCGTCCCAGAATGCACTGCAACATGAATAGGACACTCTCATGCTGGGCCCTGAAGGACTGCCAAGTGTGTGTGTGTGTGTGTGTGTGCTCGCATTTCCTGCATTTATAAACTAAGATGTCCTGACTTTGAATGAAGAGCAGAGAAGAGTGTTCAAACCTGCAGGAGAAAGTGAACCACAACTCGTCTCAGTTTGAACTAAAACTAAAAATACTGCAGCAGACAGATCCTCACATAAGGGTGTATTATAATAGCATACATGCCTGTCTCTCTCTCTCTCTCACACACACACACACACACGCACGGACGCAGGCAATGTAGTGTAGGTACACGTACAGGTATATACTTTCAGTACTTCAGTTAACCGTCATTATCACACAATTCAGAAAGAGAGAGGAATATATATGTAATACACACACACACACACACACACACACACACACACACACGTTTGAACGAGTTGACACACATAGAGCATCTCTCCTGAGAACCCAAAGCATATTTTATCTCAATTTGAGATGTGTGTGTGTGTGTGTGAGAGTGAGTGAGAGAGACAGAAAGGGAAAGGTGTGTGTGTGTGTGTGTGTGTGTGTGTGTGTAAAGAGCTCTGTCCCTGTGCGATCTGATCTTCCACATTTCCACTTTATAATCAGTGGCCTTTTGAATAAATGTGAGGATGATTTATTTATGCTGCCTCATTAGCATATCTGAAAGTGTGTGGAGCAGCGTTCAGTAACGTGCAGCTCATTACCGTCCCGTCCTAAAAACAAACCCCGCGCTCCTCCCTTCCACACACACTCATTTCCATACGTCTACTCACCCGCGCCTTTGTTTGTTTGCTTGGTGGATAGAGAGTGATCAAAAGATGAATTATGATCATGTTGATGGGAGACGTCTGAAACTTGATGTTGGGGGGGGCGCGTCCCAGGACAGAAAGAGAGCTGTGATCATTTGGACTAGAAACATGAACGTTTTCAACTCCAGTATTAAAGCGGGGCTGTTCTACCACTAAATAAATAAAAAATACCACTAAAAAGCTTCGTTGGCTTGAGTCTAAAGAAAGATTTGACCAATTAAAAGCAGTCCATACTAAAAAACGTATATACTCAATTAGAGTATACATATCTTATACGGCTAATGAGGTACAGAGCATTATCATAATGTCAACGAGTATATCATATACGGTCAATGAGGGTATCATATACGGTCAACGATAGTATATATATCATATACGGTCAACGAGGGTATCATATACGGTCAACGAGGGTATCATATACGGTCAACGAGGGTATATATATCATCATA
>CM029367.1:1855887-1890887 GCA_017165825.1 Hepsetus odoe
CTGAAGAAACAGGCCCTGGACTTCGTGAGTGTTCCCATTGGTTCTGCTCTTCAGCCTCGTAAGGCTTTTCTTTTCCTCTTGTGGACTGTTTTTTAGTTGTTCCAAGACTTTAAAAACTTAACGGGCGTGGAACGCATAGCTCATCAGCTATTCAGGTTACTCTGACGTTAGTTTTCAGTCACTACTTTAAGAGTGAAGAGTCTCTCGCCCCTCTCGTGAGGATTCTCTCAAGACACATGCAGACGCCCCAGAGGGAGCTCTGCAGGACGCCACTGATTTTAGAGACTGAGACACGATGACGGAAGATTGAAAGAGCCCCAAACTTCCCATCTGAGAAGTGAAAAATGTATTTCATGAACTTCAGATCAGTTTATCATTTTCTGTTTTTAAAATTCTTGTTTTATTCTTATAAACACTCCTTTCTTTTCATGTCTCCTGCTCTCAGCGACTCTGGGACACGCTCACTGCAGGCTGTAAAACTGTTTGTGACATAAAGAATCTCTCACCTTTAGCAGTTGCCGGGCATCCCACTGCCGGTGCCTGTGGTCCCTACCCAGAATGCCGTGGTGGTAGAGAGTGGGCCAGTGGCGTACGAGGATCCGGGAGAGGAAGAGGAGGAGGAAGAGGAGGAGCCCTGTGTCAGCGCCATGCAGCTAATGGGGGGCGACGGTCAGTGACTGAAGTACCGTTGTCTAGAACGATCCGTTGTTACAGGAAATTTACGAGCTTAAAAGGGGACGCTTTGGTCCACTGTCCCCCCCTGAGGACAAAGGTGGTCAGTCAGCCAGGTTGTATATGGTGCCGACAGGCTCTTTCTGCTTTTGAGGTTCAGAGGCTCTAACAGCTTGTACCCCACTTAGCATGACGGAGGTATTGAACAAATGGACGTAAAGTCCTCTGCAAAAGTGTCTCACATTTCTGACTTCGTCTCCAAATTGTCCAGCCCGAGCTGTCCCACTTATACTCGTTCCTAATCTTGTCCATCCTCATACCTCCCAACGCAAATCTCAGCCTTTAACTCTGACACCTCCAGCTCCACCACCTGTCTTTTCATCACTGTCTCCAACCTGCACAGCATAGCTGGTCTCACTACCATCCTGTAAACCTTAAATTTCACTCCGGCTGGTACCCCGCTGGTAACCGTTGACCAAAAGTATTTACCACCATTACTCCCTGCGTTCACCACTCCGCTGTCCAACCTTCTGTTCACACTCTGAGACTGGTTTCAGTGTCCTCCTGCTCTGATGTCTCCGTCTTCTCCTCCTTTACAGATTACGGCTACGATTTAGAGGACGACGACGGCTTCTAGAGAAGAGGACCAATAACCACACTGTCTTGTTGCCGCTGATTTATACTTGAAATGTTCCAGTTTACACACTGTTAGACACAGCACACACCTGATCCCCGACTCCAGCCTGTAGAGTGACACACTCGGGCTGACTGATCAGCCCTCCAGGAGCAGACTGTAACCAGCGCCTGCATCAGCTGGTCTCAAATAATCCATGATCAGGACACACACTGGAGCTGCTGAGTGTCCACCTCTGCATAGGAGGTCCTGATCATTGATGATCAGGCTGAGAAGTGAAGTTGGATGCAGTGCATCTGTGTGGAGCTGAGCAAGCGGACAGAACGAGGTCGGTGGACGATAGGTGTGTGCTCAGGTGTGCACTAATGTTTTGTTTTTTTTTCCTGAAAACATCACACTATATATAAATATGATGTTAGACCTGGTCAAATAGCATTTTTATATTTAATTTTTATTATTTCCTTAAATTAAAAGGTTCGCTGCAGGGAGCAGTATTTTCTGCACATTTTAGTGCCATTTCTATTGATTTGGTCATAAAATCATAATGAAAAACACCATCAGCCACTCATCGTGCCATAATCTTTGCAATAATCATTATTATTTTTTCCCCCAATGGAGTGTGCATATTCTCTGCACGCTGCTTTCTCTCAAGCTTAATACGTTTCTCACAGCTGGGTATTAAATGTGCAAAAGAATCTGTCTCTGTTCAGGACGTCCTTATTTATAATCAACAAAACATGACCGGGGCGCCAAATCTTTTGCCAAAGACTGTGTAGATTTGATTCTGGAGCAACTCTGTACTGGAGTGTAAGCCAGCCAGTGGGTGTATGTAATGTAATGATGTATATATATAATCACACACACTCTCAGTGACATCAGTAATAAATATTTACAGACATAGCTATAAAGTTTGCATCTCCTTTCATCTTCACTGCATTCATTTACCTTGACACACACACACACACTCTGTCTCTCTGTCTCTCTTTCTGCAGATTTAAAGCACAAACACTTCTTTTTTTCCTTCTTTTTGTGATGTCATTAAAACCAGCACATTTACACACACCTGCATGATCATGCAAACTGAAACGGAAGCTGTAAGGGACTAACTGCTTTTGGAAAGAACAGAACTCATTTACATCTTAAAGGCACAGTAAATGTTTTCGTCTGAACGATGGAGGGATTGGAGAAATGGTTGTGTAGGAATGAACGAGTGAACGAACGAATGTTAAGTGGAGCTCAGGGAAGAAAAAAATCAATAAAGCTGAAGAAACTGCAGGATATGGACCCTTTAACTGCATTAACTGTGCAGGTGTGAGCTGAAAAACACTCCACTGATTGAGGATGACGTGTGTGTGTGTGTGTGTGTGTGTGTGTCTGAGAAACACCAACTGCATTAGTGGTGACCTCCTAATGACACATAGCCATGTACATCTAAACAGATTACGTGGTGTAGAATCAGTGAAGCCAAAATAGGATCATTTCTAAATACCAAAGTGTTTATTATAGGAAATTATAGGATGTCTAACTGTGTGTGTGTGTGTGTGTGTGTGTGTGTGTGTGTGTGTGTGTGTGTGAGAGAGACTTGCTCAGCACTGCTTATAGCATTTTGCAGAGGGAAAGATTAGTCGTGCACCCTTTACCTGTCTGTCTGTCTAACTGTATCTATCTGTCTGCCTGCCTAACTGTTTATCTGTCAGTCTGTCTGTCTGCCTAACTGTTGATCTAAGTCTGTCTGCCTGTTTGTCCGTCTGTCTGCCTAACTATCTGTCTATTTATCTGTCTGTCTGTCTGTCTGCCTAACTGTTTATCTATTTGTCTGTCTGTCTGCCTGTTTAACTATCTATCTATCTATATCCATCTGTCTGTCTGCTGTTTATCTATCTATTAATCTAATCAAATCTGATCTAATCTCTCTGTGGTCTAAGACTGGTGTATTTTCTCTGTAGCCCCAAACTCCAGCATGGCCATAGGTATTCAGACACCCCTTCTATTGCATTCAGCTGCTTTGCACTGCTGACGCAGGCGATCAGTTCTGCACACTCAGCTCTGATCTCCATAGAAAAGCGCCGGCCAACAGAACGGGCCCTGGAGTGGATGAACACGGGCCTCGGGTCACCAGGAAACGTTAGAGGTGTGTAAACCCCCGCTGTGTAGTGGACAAGAAATGGGGTACCTAAACTGGGATGATCTGGTGAAGTAATCGAGGTGTGATCTTGGTTTCATTCCCCAGAAAAACCCCTGTCAGATCCTTCAGACATTCCAAAAACCAGCTTTTGAGCCATGCTCTTCTGGAATGAAAAGTGTGGAACAGAGAATGAAGGTGGCTGCAGTTTGATTGATTCATGATGAATTATTTATGAGGATAAACTGCTGATGATAATAGTATGATTCTGTAGATGTAAGTGTGCAGGAGCCACATCAGTCCTGTAAATTGAGCACAGCGCGCCCTCTCGTGGCCTTCTCTTATAGTAATGTACAGAAAGTCATTGTCTGTGAGGGGACATGAGGACATTAAAAGTTATCATGGTCTGTTTTGTAACACTGCATGAAACGGCAGGAAAAAAAGGATTTAAAAATATGAATAACCAGCCCAGTGAAAATGGAGGGATGAGAGGATGTGTTTGAGTATAACATGTTAAAAAGGCCAGAGCTTAATTCTTAGATAAAGACATCTTTGAGAAGCAAGAATTACAGAATGTTTTCTCTCTCTCTCTCTGCCTCTCTCTCTCTCTCTCTCTCACTCACACACACACACACACACACACACACACACACACACAGACAGCAGTTTAAACACATCAGCTGGTCTGGGGTGGTGATGCTTACATACTTCTGTTTACATGTTCAGACACTGTGTGTGTGTGTGTGTGTGTACACACAGCTTGAGACAGCATGTCTGTAGGTGGATGGATGTTCAGTTTGTTTAATCTTCCCATACCCACCTGTTCTTTGTATGGGCAGGTAACACACACACACACACACAGAAAAGGTAAACATGAGCACTAGTTTATTGCTCACAATCTTAACGGATGCGTCTTTATTAGTTGTGTGTATCCACATGCAGTGGTCACTTGTCTATCTGTCTGTCTGACTGTCTACACACACACTTATATATTTGTCATTAAAAGTAGATGTTTAGACTTCATGACACAAACACATTATAGTAGACGTCCTCTGAGTGTCCATCGGTGCAGGACAGAGTGAAGGAGAGGAGAGAGAGTGGTGGAGAGGACGGTGGAGTTCAGGGTGTGGAGTGTGTGTCCGGTGGATGGAGAACTAGTAGAGACGGTGATGAAAGTGAAGCTGAAGTTCATGTGGGATTATTTTTTTTTAGTAGATTGTTTTTATTGGAGTTGAAGTTCGAGGCTTTAATAGTCTTTAATTCTATTAATATGGAGTGAGATTCAGTTCACTTTCAGCACAGACAGACGCTCCAGACGTCCTTCAGAGGAGACACGTCTCACTCTACACTCTCAGTACAGTCCTGTACTTTTACTTTACACTCTCAGTACATTCCTGTACTTTTTACTTTACAGTCTCAGTACATTCCTGTACTTTTACTTTACACTCTCAGTACACTCCTGTACTTTTACTTTTTACTCTCAGTACATTCCTGTACTTTTTACTTTACAGTCTCAGTACATTCCTTCACTTTTTACTTGGACTGAGTAAAGTAATTGAATCAGGATGTTCACACGTTCTTCATAAACAGGACAGGCATGTACGAGTCTCCAGAGTCGAGTATCCTTGTTTGATCTGATTAGCACAATTATGTCTCCTACAAGATCAGCACTAGAGGAATGCCAGACAGAGATTGAGACGGAGACAGAGACATGCAACACTTTGACATTCGGGCTGCCCATCATACTGTGTGTACATCGTTACTGTTCGTCTCCCAAAGCCCGCAATGTGAGCAAATACAGTCCAAGCATTAGATTTAGTCTCACAAGTGCTTTCAGTCTTGAAGATCTGAGCTTGGCTTTATTGTGGGGTGTAAGCTTCCAGATCAAACACTCTGTGGGACTTTAGATGATCCACATGATCCACCAGCCGTGAAGGTGACACGGTGTTTAAACAGATACAGTAGTTTAACATGTATCCCTACTGTGTACCCACTCAGAGTGTCCCACATTACACCATTCAGGACGTCCCATCACCATACACAGTGACTGCTACTGTTTATTTGGGCCTGTTCTTCATCCTTGTGTGTGTGTGTGTGTGTGTGTGTGTGTGTGTGTGTGTGTGGGAGGGGGTGGATTGCCATGTTGTTTAGTCTGTGCATGTATTAGAGTAAAAACAGATGAATGGGATGAAGAGTATCTCCTTCTATCTCAACCCCCCATCACAATGCTGGCTGTCGACATGGATTTTTTTTAGCTCCTTGGAGGTGTGTGTGTGTGTGTGTGTGTGTGTGTGTAGGCTTACAGAGTTCAGAAAGGTGTATATATTTATATATCAAAGCACATGGGATGTTTTATCATTACATGTAGACACACATTCAATGCATTTGTCACTTGTATATGATAGATAGATAGAAATATGCACTTTATGTCCTTTGGCTCCAAAATGATCTGGACAAACCCCAACCTGCCTTTTATCTTGCAGTGTGCAGGAGTCTGGCCATTTTTCTTTGCCATTATGGTTTATGATGAGAAGAAAAACAGTTAATACGCTGTGCTTATTAGCAGATTGCTCAAAGTGCAGAGCTACTAACAGTGACTGTTGAATTAGTTGTGAGTATGTGCCATTTGAACACCAGCACATCTCAGATGTTCTGGATGTTCTTCAAACTATCGGAGCAGAGCAGATGCCCACTTTTGTTTCGCCGAGAAAGAGCAGGGAGGGGAATTCAAACGGGATCTTCAGGGGTGTCAACTGTGTCCCCAGAATCAAAGCAGCTAAACTCACAGTGCTACGTTGGCAGTGCTGTTAACATCAGGAGCTGATAGACCTTCATGGGATCTGATCCTCTGCGCAACTTAGCCGTGCAGTTTTGGTTCAACGACGGAAGCAACTTCAAACATGCCTCGGCCGCGTCACTTCTGGAGGAACCGTAACTTGAAAGAGGCGCTTTTCCCAAATTCTGACTCAAAGCCAGTGGCTTATGTGGCCGTACCCTTTTCTCCTGCTGCAAAAGAAACGAGAGCAGTCTGATGTCATCTGCTCCAGTGTTGCAACGGCATGGTCGACGTGGGCACAATTAGAATATAATCAATCAATGACAAACCTGTTTTCCCTCCGAAGCTTCTGAAATTCAAACCACCGTGAACGTGAAGTCAAGGCAGCAGGCCAAGACAAACAGATCAGCCCAACCATCAACAAAGCCCACTCTGGTGGTAAGCAACACCAAAAGTCAGACCTTTGGGACGTCCCGTAAGGGGGTTTGCGGGCTTTTGCCAGGCTGGTAAATGAGAAGAGGAATTTTTACACACCTATTGTTGTTTTTTTTAGTCTCTTTTTCTCCCTTTTCCTTTGGTTGATAAGATCTGTCGGTGCACTACTTTTGGCATCGAGAGAGAAAGAGAGAACATGTACATGTACAGACTTAACCTCCTTCTTCGCTTTTGTCAAGAGGACATCATGTCCAATTGGTGAGAAATTTCACTTTGGAATAAGTGAATTTCATTGCATTTTGAGTCTTTTAATGATGGTAAATTTGCTAAAATTTGGTAAATCCCTACTCACAAATTTCCATATAGCGTCACCCTGAAGGAGCAGAGTTGGTTTCTGGTGGCCTTAGAGCAGGAAAGAGACAAAAGTGGAGGCAGCACTGGAGACACTGGAGGTCTGTGGGGATAAATATATGTATATTATTATTATATACCCATCAAACTGTCTTTTCTTTATCATACTGAGAAGATTAAAGTAAGGAAACAGGAATAAAATGTTTTAGAGCTCCAGGCTGCAAAATGTCTAAAGATGCAAGACTCTAGATAAAGGGGTTCCACCCACTCAGCATTCATCATCAGCAGTAAACTGATCATCTGGAATCACCTACACCTGTTTCTTCACTGCTTCATGTCTTAAGTTTGACGCTTTGTCCTGCTTGAAGGTTCAGATGTAGATCACTGTGTGGATTAACCAACACAAAACTATCAAACTGCTCAGGTACAGAGACTGGACTGAACATGAGAGACAACAACACTGTCCTTCAGGAAGATCTGGAGAACTGCTCAGGTACAGAGACTGGACTGAACATGAGAGACAACAACACTGTCCTTCAGGAAGATCTGGAGAACTGTCCCTCAATAAGACATTAAAAATCTATGAACGTGGGTCTATTTGGAAGAAAAATATAAAGAAATTAGGGTTGACTGAAATTTTTCCACATTAATCATGAGCAAGAACAGAAAATGTGAAACAAAACACCAACTTTCAATAAAAAAGTTACAATTAATGATGAAATAATAAACCACCCATCCTTATGCTTCGTTTTCATACGTATATTAATTAAATTAGCCCTGCTTAATCCAGATATCCCTCAACCGGTGTGTCTAGTTGAGAATGAAAATGTTAAAATCACACGTTTTTTCAGCAGGTAACCCAGTTAAAGATTTAGGACCGATCTCCCTCTCCACCACCACCATCTTATGGAACGACCAGGTTTAATAATCTTTTCAGTTCCACAAACTGAAATCTCGAAGATGAAGCTGGTGACTCATGGTGACACCTTACACCTCTGGGAGACTTGGGACCGACATCGCTCTCCACCAGCATGTCTGAAACACCAGATGGTGGAGCGTCATTCTGGGAGAACAGTGTTCCATATCCTTCTCCAGACTTCCAGAGAACGTAGGCCGAGGTGCACTGAAGCAGATGGCGGGCCACGTTTGTGCCATGTTGTTGTTTTTTGTCTGTTTTTTCCATGCAGGTGGTGTATAAGAAGCAAGGCTTCTCCTCCAAGCGTGTCCAGATTAATTGTCAGCTCAAAAATGGACACCAAGTGTTGCTGTGGTAGAGCTTCACACATCTTGGAGATAGCCCATGTTCATGTTTATCCTCCTGCTTATCCAGAGTGACTTCCATGTCCTAACTACAGGGACTCTCTCTGGAGCAACCTGGGGTTCAGGGTTTTGCTCAGGAACCCAATGGTGGTGGAGCTGGAGGTGGGATTTGAACCTACAACACCTTGGTCCACAGGTGAGTTTCCTACCACTAGATCACCACCAGCACATGACTTTTTAATGTTTATTTTATGAGTCTGGTCAGCACATCTAGATGATATCAAGAAATGAATCCATATTTGTAAGGTGTGTTCTTGTTATTCATGATAACAAGATCACTGTGCAAAAGTATTAAGCCCCCTTTCGCCTGGGACATATACCATGTCGGTGCAAAGGCACTGTTTTAATGGTCAAACTGTCTTTGTTCGTTGTAATATTGAGTCGATTTTAACGGAAGAAATGGTGCGACAGTCTGCTGACAGTGTTGTTGTTGTTGTTGGGTTTTTTTTTCGCTGATTTTTCAGTGAAGTTTCTCAGAGCAGATCGGAGCGATTGTGGAATTCCCCAGATGGCGTAGCTGCACTCTTTCTCATGTCATCTCAGCCCATTCCTCCTTGAGCCCTCCTCCTCCTCCCCCATCTAAATGGCAGGAAATGTTCCCTCATTCTGAAAAATGTCCCAATGTGTGAAACAATTGCACAGGAACTCTTAGCTGGGCCTAAGAACCCCCCCACCCCTGTGTCCTCATTCCCACTCTGAAATGTTGGATGAGGGGAGGGACGATGAGAACACAGTGCGGTCCTAATGTGATGAAGTAATTTTTTGTCATCTAATGGAGCTGACATGGCTGAAACGTCTGTCTTTATCGTCCTTCGATTAGCCACAGCTACGCAGCTGAAGTGGAGTCGGCGCTACAGCACTGCTTTACGGTGAATGTACTGTAGACTATTATTAAATAATTATACAGCATGGAAGAAGAGAAATATTTAAATGAACAATTTTGTGCACCTTTTCTTCATTTAACCCATCACTCCCAAGGTTAGCAGGGGGCAGCCGTACACCCAGCACCCTGGGGGCAGTGTTGGGGACAGTGCTCAGTACGGTGGGGTGGTCTAGTAGTGGGTACTTGCCTATGGACCTTTGGCTCAAGAGGTCCCAGGTTCGAATCCCACCTCTGGCACTACCACCACTGGGTCCCTGAGCAAGACCCTTAACCCTCAGTTGCTCCAGGGGGATTAACCCTCAGTTGCTCCTGTTATTAGGACATGGAAGTTGCTGTGGATAAGAGTGTCTGCTAAATTCCGTAAATGTAAATGGTATGGGATTTAAACCCATAACCTTCTGATCTTGGGATCAAGTCTTTAACCATATACATTAGTGCAGACTGGTTGGAATGGGTGGAGAAGAGTGGCTGGAGTGATTTGTGACAGACGGGTACCAGCGAGAGTAACAGGACAGTAGTGAGACCAGCTATATTGTACGGGTTGGAGACGGTGGCACTGATGAAAACACCGGAGGCGGAGCTGGAGGTTTCAGAGTTAAAGGACTAGGACTAGGCCCCAGGATCAGAAGGTTGTGGTTTCGTGGTTCCCTTGGGCACTGGATATGGCTGCCCCCTGCTGGACGGTGCGTGGATCGTTGTGGTTCACTGCGTGCTGTGCTGTTCACAATGGCAAATAGTCACTTTCACTTACAACCTGTCCTCCACTTCTAAACTAAATTTGTGGCTGATTGATCCCATGACATTTGGCTCCTTAAATGAAAGTGAAAGTGACTGATTGTCATTGTGAAGCACAGCACACACAGCGCCGCAGCGAAATGCAGTCTCTGCATTTAACCCAAGTACACCGTCCAGCAGGGGGCAGCCATGTCCAGTGCCTGGGAAGCAGAGATGGAGACGGCACCTTGCTCAAAGGAACCTCAGGGCAGCCTACTGTTCTGGGATTCAAACCCATGACATTCTGATCCTGGGGCCAACTTCCTAAGCGCTAGACTGCTGCTGTGAGAAAGTATTTAAAATGGGAACTTAAATTAGAAACTATATAAAAATTAGGTTTTCGGCACAACCGGTCTAATCACGGTCATGTTCAGGGTCAGCCAGCCATAAGGTCATGGTTATAAATGCAGCTGGCCCTTGGAGATCTCTTAGAAAACACAATGCGATCCGGGCCCTGCCCGTCTCCTTCCATTCTCCACTGTATATCCTCCACACAATGTCTGTGTGAGTGTGTGCGATTGTGTGTTACATACTCGTGTGTGTGAAAGACGCTTCGCCCTCTCATAGTACCCTTGGGCAATGAATGATTGGTGCAGCTGGTCTGGCTGATAAGAAGCACCCAGGCTCCGTGAACCACTTTATGAGCTCCACCTGCTTTATAAGTGTCCAGTTACAGACTGTAGGTCCTCCATTGATGTGTGTGCTTGACATGGTAGTGTGTGGTGCTGGTAAAGCCTGTGGTGTTGGTTTTTTAAACCGTGCAGGACCAGGATTGGACCATTACCCAAAGGGCATGGGGTCATAAACTGAAACTGAAGGTCTAGTAAGAGGAGGTTTTTGGATGCCTTACAATGGGACCTTTCTTTGGAAGCACTTGCAGTTGAAATGCACCAATAAGAGCATCAGGATGTAAATTAGTGCGAGATGATGATGATCAGATGTCCATCCTGTCCACACTCCACACCTTGCTGTTATTGAGGATCTTGAAGTGGGTGTGGGGGTCCCCTGTTATGATTTTTGACCAAGAGGAATCTCCCACTAGTCTGTCTGCCCACCAAACCACCTCACGAAAACATTCACGAGAACTGAGTGGAGGAACGAAGAGACTTTACTTTCTTACAAAAATATGAGCGCGAGAGCGCGAGAGCTGTTTGGACAGTAGGAACGAGCATACAGACTTCTCCAACTTGCTTCTTGTGCTCTCATTGGCTGGAGCTTGTTGCGTTTTTTTTTTGCTTTCAAACTATAGGGTTTGGACTTGCCAAGAGCTCCACATACTGAACCCGTATGATGTCTGGTGGACGTTGAGGAGTCTGTTGCATGGCGTCCTTTAACAACAGAGTCATTGAAATCCAACTCGCCCCAGAGCGATCGTAGTTCTGCCCTTGATCTGGGGCTTCTACTTAAAACAAGCTTTGTTCGGCTCCAAAGATCAGCATGTGCCATTTTAAACATCCGCGTGAGTTCAGAAGGATCAGGAGGTCATGGGTTCTTATCCAAGACCAGTAGGTTGCCCAGAGGTGCCCTTGAGCAAGATTTTGTTCCCGTCACTGCTCCCCAGGCGATTTTTAACTGCTGCATGGTGTTTATGGGTGAAATGCAGTGGTTGAATTTCGTTGTGGTTCCCTGGGTGCTTGTGCTGTTTCACAATGCCATGCAGGCACTTTCACTTTCACTTTCAAATCCCATCTAATCGGAAAACCCTTAAGGCGGAGGATTTCTAATACGGTGACCTTAAGTGTGCTCTAAAGCCAAAACGCTTCACCTGAGCACCCCCTCCTCATGAGAGAGTTGGGCAAGTGAAGGGTGGGTCATTGAGAGACGCTGGGAGACAAAAGAAAGCACCTTTTCAAGCCCTTAATCTCCGCACTTTTAAAAGCACGGCCCAGTTGATGCTCGTTGGGTCGGTCAGGCCTCAGTTCCCACTTCTTCACTCGGTTAAAGGGTGCGGAAAAATGTGCACACACACTTCTTAAAACTTTACACCTCGATGGCAAAGAGGAGACAGGAGGGCAAAGGTTAAGCACTTCTCAGGTCCATCCATCAGACTGCTGACCCAAAGAGAAAGGATCTAACACTTTTATCACCTCCAGCTTCAGGAGCAGAGAGAAAGGGGAAATAAAAGGACAATAAAGGAGGAGTTGGACTGAGCGTGCCAAACTGGTTAACTATGAATATGACAGGATTAAAGCTGATAGAATAATCCCATTTTCACCCCGAGAAAATTTTTTGTTCCACTTATTGCATACTAAAATATACAAATATAAAACATTTGAATATATATGTAATTAAGTTATAAGTTTGATATATATTAATAATTTGACTGTAGAGCAGAAAAAAATATAAAGCTGTGAATATTTAGGAGACACGGTGCTGTGAAAAAGAATTTGATTTTTTGTTTTTGCATTTTTGTTGCACTTAAGTGATTCAGATCATCAAACAGTTTTAAATATTAGACAAAGAAACCCAAGTCAACACAAAATGCAGTTTTTAAATGAAGATTTTCTTCATTTAGGAAAAAAAAAAACACTATCCAAACCTCAAAATGAGTTAAAAATGGCTTCCTTCAGTTGCTGAGCGCAGTTCATTCCGAGTGCTCTAGTAAAATAGTTCATTGCAGAGTCTCTGATTTCCTCACAGTGGTGGTGAATGGAACCGGACGTCTCTATGTCTTCGAGTGTCTCTTTGGGACGGTGAGGATGTTAAAATAGTGACTCTGAACTCAATCACTTTTCAGATTTTTAGAAAACACCCTGCATGTGTCCCTCCAGCATAAATGGGTTTAGTTTTCAGCCCCCAAAACTTCAAACTCTTGGAGCTCCAAACTCTGGTTCCATTCACAGCAGTTCTGACATTCTGAAGCTCCTGTAGAGCGAAGAGGAGAAACTCAGCTCAAGTCCGGTAACCGAGAAGACAATTTGAGACTGATTTCAAGTGTGTTGAGGTGATGGAAACAGTGTGTGTGTGGCAGAGAGCTGGGAGAGGTGTGTTTGTATTTGAGGACGTTTTAAGTTTATGGGCTATAAAAGGAGAGAAAGCACTTGAGCTGCAATCTCTCCACCAGCAAGTCCCCTGAGTAATGCATTAGTGTTAACCCAATGCCGTTCTTCTGTGCAGGAAAAAGATCTCTCCGCTCATGTTTCCTCGCCTGTACAGCGATTACGGAGATGACTTCACCTGCCTGTGTATGCAGGGTGGACGAATGAACAGAAACGCTACACAAAGTCCTCACAGGCATTGACCGCCCCCATCTGTTGTCTCGTTATCTGGAGCTCGTCACTGTCTGTCCCAACCGGGTCACAGCTCTTTAAACACAACAGGGTTTGGACTCGCTGTGAGGTCCAGATATCTGGTGAGTCTCTCGCATGATGTCTTTCACGGCACAGCTATCAAAAGGTGATTTGCCCCAAGCAGACGATGATCTGCTCCTGATATGGGGCTTTTGTCTGACTGCAAAAGCTTCCACCGACTCACAAATTGAGGCCAAAATTAGGTAGACGCCTTGCAGCATGAGAGTTCAGGGTTTGATCCCCAGGACCAGCAGGAAAAATGTGGGCAGGTGGGGGATGAACACTTTTGCACTCGCGTCTCCCTAGTGGAATTGCACTTAGCCCCACAACGGCCTCCCGGATGCAGGAAGCCACCCCTGGTGTGTGTAAAATAGTGGGTTAAATCATCTTCTTCCTCATTTGGCTGCTCCTGTTAGGGATCGCCATGGTGGATCATCCTTCACCATTTCTTCCTGTCTCCTGCATCTTCCTCTTTCACACCGAATGCCTGCATGTCCTCTCTCCACCATAAACCTCATACCTGGCAGCTTCATCCTCAACATGCATCCTCAACATACTCCTCTGGACATGTCCATACCACTATGTCTCACTTCTCTGACTTTGTCTCCAAACCAGCTTCCATCGTTTTATATCGTCTAACTCATTGATTTATTCCCTCTATCTACAGACTCTATTGTTTATAAGTGATGAGCCATCCTTTATCTCTTTCTTCAAAAGTGGGAGAGCGCATGTGCGATGCAGGCCTAGAGGAAGGTTCAGGCCTGGCTGTCCAACGCCGAGAAGGTCCGTGGCTTAGTTCTGCGACATTTTGCTTTTAAACGAAGGCCAGGTTGTATGAGTGAGTAGTGTTTCCGTTATTTTGTCCACTGATGTACGTAAACCTTAAATATCTGCTCCAGAAAAACTGCTCCACCTGACGGAGGTCTGGTCACTGCATTGCATTCCAGGATTTTCAAGGTCAAATGCATCATGTGTTCCGCTCGTTCTGTTTCCTTACATTGTGCTGAAAGTCGTTCATACTTATTTTCTTTACATGGCGCAATGAGAGAGCGATAATGGACGTGAATAAGGAAATTTCCTCTCTTTATTCTTCAGGTACTGAAACAGAACAGTGCAACTGAAGGAATGAGTCAGAGAGCCAGATTAGGTGCGAAATGTCACCCATTTCCAGAGAGAGAGAGAGAGAGAGAGATAGAGAGAGGGGGAGGGAGGGAGGTGAATAGTGTACAGTTATAATATCGTGTTTTTTATCTGGCTTTATCATGATTTGCTGATATCTCTGGGAGAGAGTTTAAGCTGCTTACCTCCAGCGTTCTCACGCTCTTTTATCAGTCTTGATAATGTTTGTGAGCCATAAAGAGGAGAAAGACACAGTGAAGGAGAAAGGAGAACCCATGGTTCTACCTTTTTTCTCCCTATTTCTCTCTTCTGTGTCACTTGTGAAAGAAAAGGCATGTACTCATTAAAATCAACACCTAACTGAAGTGCATCCTCACAAAATTGGTCCCACCCAAGTTGTGGTTGGCTGATTCCTCCTCCTTCCTTCCAGCTGCTGAAGGCCAAACCAAAGTTCTACTCTGGACTTTGGCTGCCTTTTTGTTTTCTCTGTGAAGATGATCACACACTGCTTCTGAAACGGCTCAGGTACAGAGACTGGACTGAAAATGAGAGACAACACTGTCCTTCAGGAAGATCTGGAGAACTGCTCAGGTACAGAGACTGGACTGAAAATGAGAGACAACAACACTGTCCTCAAGAAGATCTGGAGAACTGCTCGTCAACATTAAAAATACAAGTCTGGACATTTGGAAGTAGAATATGAAGAAATATGGGGCTCAAGACTCTTGCACAGTGCTGTATGCCTGTGTAGATGCCACAGAGGAAATGATGCAGCCATAAACCCAGCTTCATGTCTTCTGTTTTCTCTTTTTGTCCCTTTTTAATATATAATCTACTTAATAATAAAATCTGAATAAACGAGTGATGAGAAACATAGTTTGGGTCCTTTTCACTTTGAAAAAGTACGTTTCTTTTGGTGTCTAGTGTTTAGGGACTGGGCCCCAAGATTGGAAGGTCATGGGTTCCCAAACCATCCCAAACCAGTAGGTTGCCCTGAGATTCCCTTGATCAAGGTACCATTCCCATCAAAGCAAAGCAAAGGTTGCATTTTGTTGTAATTCAGTGTGTGATGTGTTTCACAATGACTTTTACTTTCAGTTATCTTTTTCATTTAATATTCTGCAACATCTGAATCCAGTAATTTGTCGCAGTTTTTGAGAAACTGCATTTCAGCCAACTCTGCATTGTCTGGTATTATTAATAATAATGTACTTACATTGTTATTGTATTGTGTCCACTTAGCAACACCCTAGCAACCACATGGAAAATCCAAGAAGCCACCTGGCAACACCCTAGCAACCACTTGGAACACTCAAGAAGCCAGCTACCAACCACCAGAGATACACCAACTAGGAATTGCAGGAAATGCATTTATGTAAGTCTGACAGATCATTTTTTAAAATGATTTTAGGGGCTTCTTCCAGGATGAGGGGTCGAGGGGTCCCTGAAGGGTCGAGGGGTCCCTAAAGGATGTGATGAGTGTAAGAACCACTGAAGGTGGGGATGGGTTTTTAAATTACTGAAGGTTTGAGTATGAAAAATATGCCTGATCTCAATCCAGTTCAGTCTACAGGAGACTTTTAGAACCTGACCTAACAATTTATTTAGCTACTTTAAATCACATTGTCCTTTGAATTGTGCATCCTCAGAATCACCATGAATAGACCATGTCCCCAAAAAAGTGAAAGTGAATATTTGTCATTGTGGTTGCACAGTGACAACATACATCCTCTGTATTCAACACACACACACACACACACACACACACACACACACACACACACACACACACACACACACACCGTTCAGCAGGGGACAGCTATATCCAGCACCCGGGGAGCAGTGATGGTGGCAGTACCCTGCTGAAGGTTTCCTTAGGGCAGCCAGCTGGTCTGGGATTCAAACCCACCACCTTCCGATCCTGAGGCCTCGTCCCTAAACACCAGACCACTGCTGACCAAACATGCTGCGCAGCTTCAGTGCAAAGGTTTTCCCTGCTTTCGGGCCTTAATCCCTTCTTTTCATCCCTCCCTTTTTACAGTTTCTAAGGTAGGCAGCTCCCATGTTTTCCATGTCCTTTTAACAACAGCAAGCCAACTTAAACATTATTTACAGATTTTAAATGAAGATCTGCGCAATCCTGCGCAGAAGGAGAAAAAGAAGGAGCATCAGCAGAGGGCGCAGAAAGACATCCCTCCATTAAATCTTTCCCATTTGGCCCCTTAAGAAAAAAATGGAGATAAAATACAGCAAAGAAGTTCAAATATGGTTAACAGTGCCCTCATAAAAGACATCATATTCTAATCATTCTAAAAACTTTTTGCCCTATAGCAGGAATATATTTTTAAACTTATTTAGTAAAACCTTTTTCCCCCCACCAAACTCCACCATCTGAACACGGACAGAAACTATTTTTTACATTTTTATTATTTAACATTGATCACTGAAATTAAAATATATAAATAAATAAAAATTATATATAAATAGATTCAAGCAGCATCCACGAAACTGTGGATGAGGCAAGACAAATGAGAAAACTGCACCACTCAGAAGGATTAAAGGAAAACTTTGAAAACACATCAGATCTCAACTGGAAAAAAAATCATGCCAGATATCCAAAATGATAAAGGTTAAAAAGTCTTCCTTAAATTTTTGTTAGCAGTGTATAATGTCAGCATCTTACATATGTATGCTAAATATTCTAAAATGAATAAAATAACTTTATACTTTAACGAAATATTATTTGCGGATGTAACCACATTAAATAAAAAATGAACAAACTAATGAAAAAATAAGCAAATAAACAAACGAATAAATAAACCGTGTGTGTGTGTGTGTGTGTGTGTGTGTCTATATATATATTTATATATAGAATGATAAAGAAAATGTTTATTTATTTATTTTTTTTGCTTTTTAAATTTTGAAATATGTATATTTAAAAAAACAAAACAAATCTAAAGCTTTGTATTTCTGCACTTAAAGTCTGTGTGAGCTGAAGACAAAAAAGGCAAAAAAACAAAAACAAAAAAAAACTACTTTATTTTTTTGGAGCGTTTTAAGAAATGTCGTAAACTGTCGTAAACACGTTTCGAAAAGCGGGAGCCCAGAGCGTGTGGGTGTTAACGAACGCTGGCTCCGCCTCTGCGGTGCGCTGGCCAATGGGAGCGAGAGGCGGGGGGGTGTTGGCCCCGCCCCGCCGCCCGTGCCTCGTGCCTGTGCTGGAGTTGAGCGACTCGGAGAGCAGAGCGGCGGAGCGCGCGGAGAGAAGCGCTTTATGATGGAGAGAGAGTTTTTATTCTTCCTCATTTCTTCCCCCTAAACCAGCCAGGAGTCATGCGGAGCTACACGGGCAGCTGCTTCTCTTTAACCTGCCTCATTTTGTCGTTTTGCTCTGAGGTGAGACGACCTTTAACTTTTAATCCCACTTTCATGAATTATAATAATATTAATATCAACTAAAATCATTAACCTTTATCATTGTTCTCTTTACCTCTCACTTCATGTTCAGACCTCAGACACGGAGCCCTTCTCACTGATCATGTCCTTGCATATATTAGTAAAGAGGTTTATTTCAACTTCCTGCACCTGATGTGACTCAAAATGGCATTTTATAGTAAAAAAGACATTAATCTTATACATTTAGGCTTAAAACTCTGCTGTGCAGCCTAAAATGGGCAGTTTGTTTAATAATAGTTAATAGAGTTATTATAATAGAGTTATTATAATGTAACAGAGCATACTAATATAATAGTTATTATAATAGACTTATAATAGAGTTATTATAGTATAATAGTTGTTATAATGTAACAGAGCATTATAAAATAATAGTTATTATAATATAATAGTTATTATAGTATAATAGAGTTATTATAGTATAATAGTTATTATAATGTAACAGAGTTATTCTAATAGAACAGCGTTATTATAAACTTTACTCTGTCATCTTCCACTTTGTGTACATTTCATTCTGATGTATGTATTTAGACCTCAGTGTTGTGATTGGTCACCTTCACTGGTCGCTCTTTAAAGAGCCGTTAATCTTTCCCTGTGATGGCGATACACGTGTGTTTTTACTGCTCGGAGGTTTACAGTATTCACTAGGTTTCAGCCGATTCTAAAATCAGTCCTGCTGTTCTGAGATATTAACATATTAATGCAGTTCTTTTAGAAAAGTTTAAACAGGTTATATTTGATTTACATGGGTTATACTACATTTATTACACTTCGACTGTATTTATGTGAGTTATACTACACTGATATGCGATAAATTACGTGTATCTGGGTTATATGTTGGTTATGTTATATGTATTTGGGTTATATTACATGTATTTGGGTTATATTACATGTATTTAGGTTATATTACATGTTTGTGGGTTATATTTAATTTATTAGAATTATATTACATGGATGTTGGTTATATTACATGTTTACTGGAGTTAAACTTCTAAAATGTGATTTACAGTACTGTGCAAAAGTTTTAGGCAGGTGTGAAAAAATGCTGTAAACAGAACGCTTCCAGAAATGGAAGTGTTGATCATTTATTTTCATCAATCAACAAAATGCAGTGAATGAACAAAAGAGAATCTAAATCAGATCTATATTTGGAGTGACCACCCTTTGCCTTTAAAACAGCATCAGTTCTTCTAGGTACACTTGCACACAGTCTGAAGGAACTCGGCCGGTCAGTCGTTCCAAACATGACTGTGTTTCAACCTCCGTGTGACATTGATGATCATCAGTACCTGTTTGGTCAAACTGGTTGATCAGACACCGACTATAATCCTACAGAATCCCTGACTTTGTGCAAGTGTACCTAGAAGAACTGATGCTGGTTTGAAGGCAAAGGGTGGTCACACCAAATATTAATTTGATTCAGATTTTTCTTTTGTTCGCTCACTTTGCATTTTGTAAATTGATCAAAATAAACGATCATTATTGATATTTCTGAAAGCATTCTGTTTACAGCATTTTTTCGCACCTGCCTAAAACTTTTGCACAGTGCAGTATTTGTTGTAATATTTATTATTTTCTGTTTTCTTCCTGCAGGTGTGCTGGTCCACCGGGTATCTGGAGCTCCGTTTGGTAGGTGTAGAGAACCACGGCGGGCGGCTGGCGAGCGGGCACTGCTGCAGCGGCAGGGATGTGTGTTCCTGCCGCACGTATTTCCGGGCGTGTGCCAAGGAGTACCAGGTGGAGGTGAGCACAGGTGGGTCCTGCATCTACGGTAGCGGGAGCAGCGCTGTACTCGGAGGAAACTCCTTTCAGCTGGAGGACAACCGGGAGAGACACAGCGAGGACACAACTGTCCTCATCCCCTTTCAGTTCGCCTGGCCGGTGAGTCTTATTGTATACTGTATCCATACATTATACACTGTGTCCTTACATTATACACTGTGTCCTTACATTATACACTGTGTCCTTACATTATACACTGTGTCTATGCATTTTACATTATATACTTATACACTGTATCTATGCATTTTACACTATATACTTATACACTGCATCCTTGCATAATACATCTATACACTATAAACTATATTCCAACACACGGAATTCTTGCACTCAACAATGTGTTTGTACGTTTCACTGCACTTTACACTGTATTTTTACACTTTACGCTATATTCCCTCAGTAGACATTAACAAGGCGTTTTATCCTCATACTGTGCTTTCATACTTCACCGCACTCCATATTTTACCCCATGTTCCATCACCGCATGTGATACATGTGTTCTTTCCTGAACTGCAGTGGACATCCAGCGTCTGTCAGGATTTGAAATGTGTTTGACTTTGTTCTTCTTGTTTTGGAACTTTTCACTCTAACATTCGCTCCCACTTGATGTGAACAAATGCTGGATTGTGCAGCGGATCACGGCCGTGTTCGGGACTCTTTGACTTTGTGTCAGTCTGTGAAGTGTAGATTAATCAGTGTGGAGCTGCAGGGCCTGCTGACAGGAGTGTGTGTTCCAGACTCCAGTTTAGTGCGGGGGGGGTTGTGTTTCCCAACATCTCTGTTGGCGCTGGACAGTCCAGTATCTGCTGAATCCCTTGAGGATCAGAATTTGGATTGCGACTACACAACTGGGTCAGAGGATCTCCAACAGGGCCGTTCCTTCATTGATTATTCCTGACCCAAAGTGTTCTTGGGGAGCAAAACTGGAGAACTGGTCGTTTTAGTGTGTTGACCGTGAAGGCTAACTGGTCTGAAGAGGTAGCTGTAGCTGAAAAAGCATCTGAACTGGACCGTGGGGCGTTGGAAGATGGTTGGGCTGATCTTATGAATCATGTTTTCTGGACACCTTCTGGACGGCTTTGTCCATTTTACCTGGGAATGAGACGACACCGGGATAAACTATGGGAAGGCAGTGTGATGCTCTGGGTTAGGATCTGCTTTCACGATGATCTTACTTTGACGCTCCTTCAAAGTGGTGGTGGACAAGCGGCAGGAAACTCGTCTATGGACCAGGAGGTCACAGGTACAAATTCCGCTTCCAGCAGTGCCACCGCTGGGTCCCTGTAATCAGGAAATGGAAGTCACTCTGGACAAGAGGGTCTGTTAAATGCGGTAAATGTAAACAAGTCCCTCCGATCTCAGTCCAGTCCCACCTCCAATCTTACAGCACCTGAGCACCTTCAGAGTTCTTGGTGAGTCCTAGCCTCGACAGTTCAGAGCTGTTATGATGACACGGGGCACTTATGCAAAATTAGGTTTTAGTGTTGGCTCGATGAACTTGTTTTAATCCCAGTTTTTTGTGCATCTCTACTGATGTAAAGTCCCATGAGTGCAGGAAGCTTGATCTCCTGTTGACTCAGCTGTAGGAGAATTATTATCATATTTAAGGCAATGATTATTATCAAACTAAACGACTGTCGGACTGTTTCCCATGTGAAACATCATGACGCACAAGTCTGATGCTGGAAGTGAAGCTTTTGCACCGGAAGCGTCATGATTTACACAAATCAGGGAGAGACTAGACCCAGCATGTTCCTCGAGTTATCTGAGAGAGAGAGTGTCTATAAGATCACATTTCTGATGCATTGTTGTCAAATAACCGGGACAGATTGTGAGATTAGAGACTTTCTTCTTGGTGAAATGATGATGTTTACACTATTGTCGGGTGTAAGAGTGTGTGTGTGTTTTTTGTTTTTTTTTTAGGAAAAAGTGACTCATACTGTTTCAGTTTGTTGGATTTAGTCTCTTAATGCTGATCACAGGTCTAGCTGGTTCAGGCCAAAAGCCTTGCTGAAAGCTGAAGGAGCTGGGAGCTTTTACACTGCAAAAAAAAAAAAAAAATGGGCCAAATATCTAATATTTCTTCATTGGAGAGGGTTGTCAAAGTAATTTCCGATTGTGTAACATATTTCTAGATTTCCTTCCTCATTCCTTCTGCAGATTGTCTTCTTTGGGATTTTTTTCTTGAAAGAAGTAAAATAAAAAATAATCTGATTTGCTTTCTGCAGAAACGCAAGAATTAAATCATTTTTAATGATTTTTTTCTTCTTAATGTAAAAGCAAGGGCGGGTTTGGTTTGGTTGGGTGATGAACACATTTTCAAAACCTCCGTTGTCCCAAGAGCTCACTCAGTGGTGCTGTGTAAAAAAAAAAGTAAAACTGAGTCACACATTTACATTTTTAGAATTTAGGAGCGACGTACATCAGTGCCCCGTGTCTGTCTTTGTTTCCTCCTGGTGTCCCAGTTTCCCTCCATCCAAAGACATGCAGGTGGACTGAAGAAAGAGTACCCGTGGTGTGTGTCCCAGGGAGCAGTAATGGGAAGCGTCCCTTGAGGGAACCTACTGGTCTGGGATTTAAACCCACGAACTTCTGATCCTCGTCCCCAAACACTTCATTCGCCTAAACGCCTCAAAAAAAAAGGCTGTGCAGTTGAATCAGCGCTGCTGTGAACTGGACTTTATTAAACCGGGCTTCAGAAAAACTGGAATTTATGGCTGAGCTGCTCTTCAGAAATCTCTTGTATCAAAAGCCAAAATGCACACGTGCAGGAAAGATGCCTTCAGTCCAAAGCAGTGGTTACCAGCTGTCTCTCATTTTCAGTCCAGTCTCTGTACCTGAGCAGTTCTCCAGATCTTCCTGAAGGACAGTGTTGTTGTCTCTCATGTTCAGTCCAGTCTCTGTACCTGAGCAGTTCTCCAGATCTTCCTGAAGGACAGTGTTGTTCCTCTTTGTCTAAAACTTTGCATCTTTAGGACACTAAAACATTAATCCCTGTTCTCCATATGCCAGAGGTAAGACAATCTGATGGGTTTATAACAGAAGTCCAGGAAGGTGATTCCAAGCAAAATGTAAAGAAACTAGGGGATGAAGACTTTTGCACAGCACTGTATGTGTTTCAGTGGAGGAACTGGAATATTTCTGCTTCAGAAGGACATCAAGTGAATTAAAACCTGCCCGGTCTGCCATTGTCTACCGCGTCTCGCCAGCATGGGCGTGTCTGAGGAAAAGTGGCACCAATTAGGAAAACGCTGTTTATGAAGATGGAGGAACCTGCTGTGTGTGACGTCTCGTTGATGAAAGACCTCTGAGACGATGCGATCCTGCCCTCAGATTGTATAGAAAATACTTCTCCATTTATAGCCACTTCTCCTGTGATCTTCCCACAATCTTTTATTCTGTTCTTCCTGTTCTGTGCAGCTTGTGCAGCAGGCGATGTTTTTGGGACAGCGGTGGTCTGGTGTTGAGGCTCCACAATCACAAGGTCATGGGTTCGAATCCCTGACCAGTAGGTCGCCCTAAGGTTTCCATTGAGCGAGGTACCGTCCCCAACACTGCTCCCCCGGGCGCTGGCTTTGCTTGCCCACAGCTGCACAATGTGTGGAGGCCTGCATTCCGTTGTGCTTTGTGACTGTAGTCACTTTCACTTCACTTTCACTTTATTTTTTGACAGTATTTTTACGCTTTTGCACAGTGCTTGCTGAACTTTCGGTCCGCGAGAAGGCATCCGAGTTGGAGTCTCCTCCTGGAGATGCCTCTTAGAATAAACCTTGAACTTTATTAGGCAATTTTCTTTTTGAATTATTCCCAAGTCTGACCTTTTTTGCGTCTTAATGTCTCAATGTTGATGTCAGACATCCAGCATCAGCATCAGTTTACCATAAATTGACAGATTCCATATCCGTGCACGACTTTTTAAGGTAGGAGCGAAGGTTCAGCCTGGTCAGTAAGGTCTGGTCTTGTACCTTCAGCGAGTTTTCAAAGGGAAGACAAAGGCGCTGATATGTGTTTTGCGTCGCAGACGTCGCCACTCGGTGGTGTAAACAAGAATTAGACAAACACTGCCGTCCACAGAGCTAAAAACAGCCTCCCCCCCTTTTTACTTCTCTTTCCAGTAACTCCTGAGGTTATTTTAAATCTTTTCCTGTCCTTTTCCTCATGCCTCTCTCACACCAGATCACGGATCCTTTCTGTTTTGTCGTCTGAGGCCTCAAAAAGTCGAGCTCTGCTTTGTGAAAATGCAAAGATGCAGGGAAATGTAACGTTCTGTGCTAAAGCCACCCTGGAAGTTTGCTTCCAAAGAGTCAGACTTTCTCGTATTTTTAATGTTGAGGAGCAGTTCTCCGGTTCTTCCTGAGACACAGTTTTTGTTTCTCATTTTCAGTCCAGAACTATTGGACTATCTGGACTGTGAGTCGAAAAAACGAAAAGAAAAATTCTCCCAAGCGGTGGTTTATTGTTTAGGGACGACAGGCCATGACCAGAAGGTCGTGGGTTTGAGTCCTGGAGCAGTAGGTTGCCCTCAGGTACCCTTGAGCGTGGTACCGTCCCCATCACTGCTCCCCGGGTGCTGGATGTATGACTGGTTAAGAACAGAGAAGCATTTGGTTGTGGTTCACTGTTTGAAGTGTGTTCACGATGACATGTAGTCACTTTCACTTAATCTACAGCTTAAGCGCAGGGCAATGGTGAGCTTGAGACCCTGAAAGGCATCGTTTTGAGTTTTTTGTTTTGGGCACAACGAACAGGAAAAAACAGAATGACTTTGGGAAAGTTTGTTCTTTTCCCTGCAAAGTTTCCAGCGCCTTTGTGCCTCCAGCCAAGCGTTAATGCTCCCCTCGGTCGTGTTGCTCATCCTCGATCATTTTCGCTTTCAGTGAAAGTATGCGGAGGAGAGATTTCCGCTAAAGGCGCAGCAGAGTGTGTGTTCTCGCATGTGGACACACGCCCGAATGTGGGAACGTGTCTCCAGCTCATGCAGGCAGGTCGGGCTGAGATGTTCACCTTTCCACACTCGTGGCTGGACGTTGGAGACCACTGACTGCGTCCACTGTGTGAAGGACCGACCACGGCAGGACTTGAATTCACTGCGTGAATCCTAGTCTAGAGGCGTCACGATTAATCAGCTCCATGCATATATGGGGCAGCGGTGGTCTAGTGGTTAGGCCACAGGATTGGAAGATTATGGGTTCAAACCCCTTACTAGAAGAGCACGGTACCGTCCCCATCACTGCTCCCCTGCTGCACGGTGTTTGTGTGCATGGGTCCAATTTCGGTTCACTGTGTGCTGTGCTGTGACTTCACAATGACAAGAATAGTCACTTTTACTTTTCTTTCATATGTCTATATGGAGTGAAGTGAAGGTGAAAGTGACTATTTGATATCGCGAAGCACCACAAAATGCACATCCAGCAGGGGGCAGCCATGTCCAGGGACGATACCCTGCTCTGGGGAACCTACTGAGATTCGAACCCACGACCATATGATATATATATATAGATATATAACGAGCTGATTACCCAATGAAGCGCCAAATAATCAGCAGATTACTAATATTAGGGGCAGCGGTGGCCTAGTGTTTAGGGAGTCGGCCAAAGGATCGGAAGATTCAAGAGTTCAAACCCCTCACCAGTAGGTTGCCCCAAGGTACCCTTGAGCAAGGTACCGTCCCCGTCACTTCCCCCCTGGGCGCTTTCAATAGCTGCCCCCTGCTGCACGGTGTTTGAGTGTGCATGGGTGAAATGCAGAGGTCCAATTTCATTGTGGTTCACTGTGTGCTGTGCTGTGACCTCGCAATGATGAGGGTCGTCACTTTCACTTTCACTTTCACAGTATTCAATAACAACGCTCTGTGGATGACGTACGATAATGATGCTGGCCTGAGGGTCCCACAGATATGCAACAGCAACAACAAAAACGACGACAATAATAATAACAGTGAAATGTTGCTATTCTTGCGACTGCAGCTGATAAAATGAATCGTTTCTTCGTGTGTTTTAATGTATATTTTGATATTTTGCACAGAAATCTGATAAATTGATATAGAATTGCAGTATAAACGTGAGCCGCAGTGCTTATGGGCTGCGCTGTCTGAGTGTATCCGATCTCGTTCAGACGTCCCGGGAGGACGAGGGGGACGACTGATCAAAGCCCTGCACTGTGTTCAGTGTTGTCAAGGTGCAGAAAGTGGACAGTTTGTCCGGTGGGTTAACTGACCGTGAGAGAGACTAATTTATTCATTGAGAAGTTGCTTTGCGTGTGTGTGTGAGCACATGTTGGCGTGTGTGTAGATGTGTTGGGTGTCTCATTTCTCTCTCACTAATGAACCCCCCCCCCCCCCCCGGTGTCTGGTGTCTCAGTAAAGGTTAGGAACCGCTCGGTCGGGGACGCTGATTCGATGACAGGTCCTCGCGTTCGGAGTCTGTGTGGTGGGTTTGAGTTTTTATCGTTAACGATATTTTAATTATTAGATCAGATTTTTTAATTGAGGTCTTCCACCCAGTGTGTCCATTAACTACATTTTTTAACCGTAAAACTCACAACATGAATCACAGAGGCTGAGAAATCAGTATCAGTAAAATATAAAAACCTAAATAAATAAATAAAGAAATAATACTGTAAGAATAATATAATAAAACCTATCAAATGAAATAATCGTATTGAAACTCTGAATGATTATACTGAACTATAAAATTGATCATAGAAAATCTTTTGAAAAAAGCGTAATCTTTGAAATCATTTTCAATTTTTCTATTTCAATATAATCACTCGTTTTGTCACAGATCTTGGAGTATGAATAAAAAAATGTGTTTATTATTTTTAGATCCAGATTTTTTGTTTTTTTGCATTAAGCAAACAAGCTCCATAAAGCATTCATGAGATTAATGTGAGATTAATGTGAAAAGAACTTTGGGTGTGTCTCATAGCTCTCGGGATCTCCCTGTCCTTAGTATTTATTTGTTTAATTTCTAATATTACACTGAAGTTTACGGGTAAAAACACACTTCGTGCCAAAAGAGTTTTTCATGCAGTTCGCTTTAACGTTTCTCCTCCTGATCTGATGAAATCGGTCTCTCCTTCCGCAGATCCTCTGTTTTTAACTGGGTTTAGATCTCGGTATTCATATCAGTGTTTATTAACAGTGTTTGTAAAGGACGGTAGTGAGTCTAGCTATGTTATGCGGGTTGGAGATGATAGTGAGACCAGCTATGTTATGCGGGCTGGAGACAGTAGTGAGACCAGCTATGTTATTCAAGCTGGAGAGGATAGTGAGACCAACTATGTTACATGGGATGGAGACAGAAATGAGACCAGCTATGTTATTCAAGCTGGAGAGGATAGTGAGACCAGCTATGTTATACGGGCTGGAGACAGTAGTGAGACCAGGTATGTTATTCAAGCTGGAGAGGATAGTGAGACCAGCTATGTTATATGGGCTGGAGACAGTAATGAGACCAGCTATGTTAATCAAGCTGGAGAGGAAAGTGAGAACAGCTATGTTAAATGGGTTGTAGATGATAGTGAGACCAGCTATGTTATACAAGCTGGAGACAGAGCTAGTGTCAGAGTTGATGCTGAGATTTGCGTCAAGAAGGACGAGGATGGACAGCGTTACAACGAGGGGTCTCAGGTTGGACGGTCTTAACACGGTCAGAGAAGCGAGACTGTGTTAGTTTGGACATGTCCAGAGCAAAGACGAGGATTATATCAGGAGAAGGATGTTGAAGATGAATGAAAGAGTAGATGAGGAAGGACAAAGAGGAGGTTTATGGATGTGGTGAGAGAGGACATGCAGATGGACAGTGTAAAGGAGGAAGATGTAGAGGACAGGAGGAGGACATGGAGACGGATGATCCACAGAAGAGGAAGATTGATTAGTGTTCTTTTGAGTGAATGAATGCTCAGTAGCCAAATAGTGGGACGGGCAGGACTTACAGAGCTTACAGTAACATGTCCCACAGACATCTGTCCCAACCAATGATGGGACACCTTAAAGATAGGGGTGGGGCTAAGTGGAAGGGACAAAGGGGGATTTCGGACTGTATTTTCTTGTCTTCCACATCTGGAGAAATTGAAAGATGTGCAAAATTCTAACTTTTCTTTAAACTGTTGAAGGTTTAGGCTGCACTTCTTTTCTTTAACATGGAAGAATTAACCTCACGATCGTCCTTTCACTCAGCGTCTCACACACACACACACACACACACACACACACCCACTCTTGTCTTTTTCTCACTGTTCATCTGGTTTATTATGAGCTAATAAGTCACCACAGCGTGGGAACCAGGTTATTCACATATTCACACTGTTATGACTTACACACCTTCTCGCCCGTGCACACACACTTACAGGCACTTTCACTGTCATGGCCACTGACACACACACTGACACACACACTCGGCTTGAACCTTTGAAAAGTTGGTCCCAAACACACCCTAGACACACTGAACACACACAGGGGGGCTTCAGTCGTTGTCTGGAAGAATGAACCAGCAATTGTCCTCTTTTCTATGCATTAGGACGGGGCTACCTCGAGGACTATACTCATGACTCGAGCCCAAGAAAATTCTGCCCGAACCTGACCTGACTCGCCCCGAACGACACTGTCCAATTTCAAACCTAAAACTGAACAGATTTCTGTCTGAAAACAACCAGAACCATCACCCGACGTGCCCGGACAAGACAGGATAGCATCGAATTAAAACATAATAAAATAAGACACCAGCTGTCCAAAGTGACATTTCTTCCTCTTTCATTCTTTCTCTTCTGACTGCTCCCGATTATACGTCTCCATTTCTTCCTGTCCTCTGCATCTTCCTCTTTCACACTGACCGCCTGCATGTCCTCTCTCACCACGTCCATAAACCTCCTCTTTGGTCTTCCTCTTCTCCTCTTTCCTGGCAGCTCCATCTTCAACATCCTCCTCCTGATATACTCCTTGTCTCTCCTCTGGACACGTCCAAACCAACGCAACCTTGCTTCTCTAACTTTGTCTCCAAGACGTCCAACCTGATCTGTTCCTCTAATATACTCATTTCTAATCCTATCCATCCTCGTCACACCCAACGAACATCTCAGCCTCTTTAACTCAGACACCTCCAGCGCCGCCTCCTGTCTTTTCACCATCGTCCTCGTCTCCAGCCCATATAACATAGCTGGTATCGATACCATCCTGTAAACCTTCCCTTTCACTCTCATCTGTCACAGATCAATCCAGCCACTCTTCTCCACACATTCAAACCTGCCTGCACTCTCTTCTTCAACTCTCTTCCACCGTTACTCTGAACTGTCCACTCCAAGTATTTCAACTGCTCCACCTTCACCACTTCTACTCCCTGCGTCCTCACCACTCTGCTGTCCAACCATTCATCTCATATATTCTGTCTTTGTCCTTCTTAATTTTCTTCTCCTCCTCAAATTACTTTTAAGACATTTCTCAGGCGATCGGGAGTTTAAACCCAGGTGTTGTGGAAGTGGTCCCTATATGTTGGGAAGCATTTTGCACGCGCGTGTGTGTTTGTTTGTTTGTGTTGACCTGTTTTTTCCTTTTCCTTTTCCTTTAGAGAGCATACACCCTGATTGTGGAGGCGTGGCACTGGGACAACAGCACAGTCAGCGATGACAGTAAGCCAACCTTTTATGAATAACTTATTAAACTCAATCAAATTTCAGTTTAATGAAGATCTATTAAAATCTCAAAAGATTTTATGCTTTGTATTTTATTTCATTCAGTCAGTCCCATTAGCAGCTTTAGCTTTAGCTGGATCATTAATCAAAAAGGGAAGCTTTACCAAAATGTGATCTGACTGCTGAACCGTGTCACTTTTATCCTAATCGTGAGAAATTACAGCACATTATGTGTAACCTGTTGTACCGTCAGGGTTTATAGATCTGCATGTTTCATGATGAACAGTGCTAGTCCTCGGTAGTTACACTGACTGTGTGTGTGTGTTTTAAATTAAATGTAATTTTTATTTTGGAACTTAACCACCACTGATTTTCTTTCTCTGTTCCATCTTAAAAAATTAAGTGCTGATTTGCATGTAGTGAGAAAGTGTCTTATGTATAATGATGTTACTATTTTGCCATAAACCCCAGCGTTTTTTTAAAACCACACCAGCTGGAAAGGCATGATTGAACAACATCCAAAAAAAAAAAAACGGTTTATCACGTCGCCCTCTAAAGGTCGTATTAACATCAAATAAACAAGCGTTACTCACCGTCGCCCTCTAAAGGTCGTATTAACATCAAATAAACAAACGTTCCTCACCGTCGCCCTCTAAAGGTCGTATTAACATCAAATTAACAAACGTTCCTCACCGTCGCCCTCTAAAGGTCTTATTAACATCAAATAAACAAGCGTTCCTCACCGTCGCCCTCTAAAGGTCGTATTAACATCAAATAAACAAGCGTTCCTCACCGTCGCCCTCTAAAGGTCGTATTAACATCAAATAAACAAACGTTCCTCACCGTCGCCCTCTAAAGGTCGTATTAACATCAAATAAACAAACGTTCCTCACCGTCGCCCTCTAAAGGTCGTATTAACATCAAATAAACAAACGTTCCTCACCGTCGCCCTCTAAAGGTCGTATTAACATCAAATAAACAAACGTTCCTCACCGTCGCCCTCTAAAGGTCGTATTAACATCAAATAAACAAACGTTCCTCACCGTCGCCCTCTAAAGGTCGTATTAACATCAAATAAACAAACGTTCCTCACCGTCGCCCTCTAAAGGTCGTATTAACATCAAATAAACAAACGTTCCTCACCGTCGCCCTCTAAAGGTCGTATTAACATCAAATAAACAAACGTTCCTCACCGTCGCCCTCTAAAGGTCGTATTAACATCAAATAAACAAACGTTCCTCACCGTCGCCCTCTAAAGGTCGTATTAACATCAAATAAACAAACGTTCCTCACCGTCGCCCTCTAAAGGTCGTATTAACATCAAATAAACAAACGTTCCTCACCGTCGCCCTCTAAAGGTCGTATTAACATCAAATAAACAAACGTTCCTCACCGTCGCCCTCTAAAGGTCGTATTAACATCAAATAAACAAACGTTCCTCACCGTCGCCCTCTAAAGGTCGTATTAACATCAAATAAACAAACGTTCCTCACCGTCGCCCTCTAAAGGTCGTATTAACATCAAATAAACAAACGTTCCTCACCGTCGCCCTCTAAAGGTCGTATTAACATCAAATAAACAAACGTTCCTCACCGTCGCCCTCTAAAGGTCGTATTAACATCAAATAAACAAACGTTCCTCACCGTCGCCCTCTAAAGGTCGTATTAACATCAAATAAACAAACGTTCCTCACCGTCGCCCTCTAAAGGTCGTATTAACATCAAATAAACAAACGTTCCTCACCGTCGCCCTCTAAAGGTCGTATTAACATCAAATAAACAAACGTTCCTCACCGTCGCCCTCTAAAGGTCGTATTAACATCAAATAAACAAACGTTCCTCACCGTCGCCCTCTAAAGGTCGTATTAACATCAAATAAACAAACGTTCCTCACCGTCGCCCTCTAAAGGTCGTATTAACATCAAATAAACAAACGTTCCTCACCGTCGCCCTCTAAAGGTCGTATTAACATCAAATAAACAAACGTTCCTCACCGTCGCCCTCTAAAGGTCGTATTAACATCAAATAAACAAACGTTCCTCACCGTCGCCCTCTAAAGGTCGTATTAACATCAAATAAACAAACGTTCCTCACCGTCGCCCTCTAAAGGTCGTATTAACATCAAATAAACAAACGTTCCTCACCGTCGCCCTCTAAAGGTCGTATTAACATCAAATAAACAAACGTTCCTCACCGTCGCCCTCTAAAGGTCGTATTAACATCAAATAAACAAACGTTCCTCACCGTCGCCCTCTAAAGGTCGTATTAACATCAAATAAACAAACGTTCCTCACCGTCGCCCTCTAAAGGTCGTATTAACATCAAATAAACAAACGTTCCTCACCGTCGCCCTCTAAAGGTCGTATTAACATCAAATAAACAAACGTTCCTCACCGTCGCCCTCTAAAGGTCGTATTAACATCAAATAAACAAACGTTCCTCACCGTCGCCCTCTAAAGGTCGTATTAACATCAAATAAACAAACGTTCCTCACCGTCGCCCTCTAAAGGTCGTATTAACATCAAATAAACAAACGTTCCTCACCGTCGCCCTCTAAAGGTCGTATTAACATCAAATAAACAAACGTTCCTCACCGTCGCCCTCTAAAGGTCGTATTAACATCAAATAAACAAACGTTCCTCACCGTCGCCCTCTAAAGGTCGTATTAACATCAAATAAACAAACGTTCCTCACCGTCGCCCTCTAAAGGTCGTATTAACATCAAATAAACAAACGTTCCTCACCGTCGCCCTCTAAAGGTCGTATTAACATCAAATAAACAAACGTTCCTCACCGTCGCCCTCTAAAGGTCGTATTAACATCAAATAAACAAACGTTCCTCACCGTCGCCCTCTAAAGGTCGTATTAACATCAAATAAACAAACGTTCCTCACCGTCGCCCTCTAAAGGTCGTATTAACATCAAATAAACAAACGTTCCTCACCGTCGCCCTCTAAAGGTCGTATTAACATCAAATAAACAAACGTTCCTCACCGTCGCCCTCTAAAGGTCGTATTAACATCAAATAAACAAACGTTCCTCACCGTCGCCCTCTAAAGGTCGTATTAACATCAAATAAACAAACGTTCCTCACCGTCGCCCTCTAAAGGTCGTATTAACATCAAATAAACAAACGTTCCTCACCGTCGCCCTCTAAAGGTCGTATTAACATCAAATAAACAAACGTTCCTCACCGTCGCCCTCTAAAGGTCGTATTAACATCAAATAAACAAACGTTCCTCACCGTCGCCCTCTAAAGGTCGTATTAACATCAAATAAACAAACGTTCCTCACCGTCGCCCTCTAAAGGTCGTATTAACATCAAATAAACAAACGTTCCTCACCGTCGCCCTCTAAAGGTCGTCTAAACATCAAATAAACAAACGTTCCTCACCGTCGCCCTCTAAAGGACTAAACATCAAATAAACAAACGTTCCTCACCGTCGCCCTCTAAAGGTCTAAACATCAAATAAACAAGCGTTCCTCACCCCTGCTATCTAACAGCGTGAAAAGACATTAAATAAATGTATTCATTGTCACTGCCATTTAGCTGCGTTACAAATTAACATATTAATAAAACTAATAAACAAATATTACACATCACTGCTCTGTAAAAGGGGATATTAGCATCAAATTAACAAACATCCCTTTCAGAAATAGTGACTTTCTAACATTACTCACTGTCATTTTCTAAATGTTTTTATCAGCATCAGAGAAACACACATTACTCACTGTCACCCTATAAAGGTCTTATTAATATCATACGTTTTGGAATTAAGTTTTTTTAATGCAGTTTGTTTGCACTTATTTGTCTCAGCTGACAAACACACATCCTGTTCACATTCTGTTCGTTGCAACATAAACAAAGCAGCCATAATGAAGGGATAATGGAGTGAGAATGGAGTGATAATGGAACGATAATGAAGCGATAATGGGATGTAAGAACTGAGGTTCTGTAATTACTGTGAAAAGCCTGAGGAATTGCAGCAGATTCGCAGACAGAGAGTGGACTCTGGTTAGAGTAGACATGGGACTTGCTTTCGGATTTGAGGACTTCTCGTCATCGTTTTTGTCCTTTCCTTTATTTTTAACACCTCCGAAGTTACAATGGCCGTCTTTTCTCCGAGGCGTGAGGTCCTCGGGGTGTGGGCGTGTGGATCGCTGTTGTGATTACAGGTAGTTTGCTGTTTGTGTGTTTGGTTGAGGTCAAGCCGGCTGCGTCCTGTTTTCCTGCAGTCCTGTGGTGCTTTTGCTCAGTTACTGCAGCAGGAAACGAGGTTAATTGAGGAATTCGGTCAATGCGAGTGACGTCGTCTCCGGGCTTGTGGTGCGTTTGGTATGTTTTTGTTTTTGCGTTTCTTTTCTTGGCTGAGAAGGGACCCCACCTTGAGCCTGAAGGTGGATTAAGCCTGACCTTGTTGTAGGTGCGTGGGTGTATGTGTGTGTGTGTGGGTGTGTGTGTGTGTGTGTGGGCCGCAGTAAAGAATTTCAGGGCTGATAATGAGAACCTTTTTAAAGACGAAGCCAAGCGGCGCCATTTAATGTTACTTATGAAAAGTTGGTAAACTGCACATCTACATACACATCATTTGTGTGTAAACACATGTAACTCCAGTCTAAACAGAAAGAGAGTTTCATTCTAACCAGCTTTAAAGTCAATATTCACCACCACCACCATTATTCTTCAGCGCAGCCTCAACTCTCTTAGACTCTCTCAGCTCCTTTCTTTAAATCGCCTTCAGGAAGACTTCTCCAGGCTTCTTGAAGGACGTCCAAAAGCTCTTCTTTGGCTGCCTTTTGTTTCTCTGTGTAGATGATCACACACTGCTTCTGAAACTGCTCAGGTAGAGACTGGACTGAAGATGAGAGACAAAAACACTGTCCTTCAGGAAGATCTGGAGAACTGCTCAGGTACAGAGACTGGACTGAACATGAGAGACAACAACACTGTCCTTCAGGAAGATCTGGAGAACTGCTGCTCAACATTATGAAAAGTGAAAGTGAAAGTGACAACCCTTGTCATTGCGAGGTCACAGCACAGCACACAGTGAACCACAACGAAATTGGACCTCTGCATTTAACCCATGCAAACACCGTGCAGCAGTGGGCAGCTATTGAAAGTGCCTGGGGAGCAGTGACTGGGACGGTACCTTGCTCAAGGGATCTCAGGGCTACTGGTGAGGGAATCAGGGAATTTCTCTTTATTATAAACACTACAGTCAGTGTGCTGTTGGTTCAGGTGTTGTGTTTCAAACTCTAAAGTAGTGCACTAAACAGGAGAGACAGCCAGAAACTTGATGATGATGGTGTGTGTGTGTGTGTGTGTGTGTGTGTGTGTGTGTGTTTGTGTGTGTAAGGCTGTCTATCTATATAAAGCCATAAGAGCATCATCTCGTTAAGCCATTAATTACTGTCGGCTTCTTGTTATTTTCCACTAATGTGTGTGTGTGTGTGTGTGTGTGTGTGTGTGTGTGTGTGTGTGTGTGTGCTCATTACTCCATGGACAGCTGCAATGCTACTGCATTGCACACGCATACACACACACACACACACACACCTACACACTCAAATATGTGGAGTGTGTGTCCACAATCATTTGCTACCCGGCGCTCGTTGTGTAAGAGGGCATGAAGTTTGAATTTTAAGAGAGAAATTTAGAGTGTGAGGGGACAGAAGACAAATGTATTTGGATTGGATTCTGATCTGTAATCTGACAGATTGGTGAAGGACAGAGAGCGTTCAGTGAGACGCTGGAAAGAAATC
>CM029367.1:1893387-1915400 GCA_017165825.1 Hepsetus odoe
AGAGAGAGAGGGAGGGAGAGGGAGAGAGAGGTTTCCTCAGTCGCCCTTCCTCATCTGTTCCCCCTATTATTTCCTTTCTGGCTCCCAAGCAGTCTGAGACTTTGCTTCCTGAGAGAGAGCGAGAGAGCGAGAGAGAGAGAGAGAGAGAGAGACACTGAGACAGAGTGAGACAGTTTGAGAAAAGCAGGAAAGTGCTTAGACTGAGCCGGGATGCTGCTTGACCCCGAGTCGCCCTCGAGGGAAGCCATAAACACTTCTTGATCGAAGCATTTCCTCGAAGGCTCTGTTGTTTGGGACGGGCGTAGATTTGGTTGCCGTCCAACCAAACAAACATTCACAACAAGTGTCCAGGAGGACGGCGTTAATAAGACGGTCCTGAGCAACCAGTAGGTTGCCTGAGGTGCCCTTGAGGAAGGTACCGTCCCCATCACTGCTTCCCGGGTGCTGGATATGTCTGCCCCCTGCTGGACGGTGTGCGTGGGTTAAATACAGAGGATGTGTTTGGTTGTGTTTCGCTGTGTGCTGTGCGTTCAGATTGACAAATAGTCGCTTTCGCTTTCAGTTTTTTGGTTTGCGCTTGTTCGTTTTGTTTGTTTGTACGTTATTTTGTTAAGTGACCCTGGGTTTCAGAAAGGTTCTGTATAAATGAAACTAACTTTTTTTATTAACCGGGTCCGGGTCTTTTCTGAGTGGAGTGGACATGTTGTCCCCGTGTCTGCGTGTTTCCTCCGGGAGCGCCGGTTTCCTCCTACCGTCCAGATACAAGCAGGTGGATTGTAGACGCTTAATTGCCCCCTAGTTGTGTATGAGTGTGTGTGTGTGTGTGTGTGTGTGTGTGTGTGTGTATATGTCTGCCCTGTGATGAACTGACCAACTATCCTGGGTGTCCCCGCCATTCACCTTGTGAGAGTCCAGCATAGTCGGAGGGTTAAACACTCTTTTTTTTGTCCTGCATGGAACCCCTGACCGCCCCCTCTTGTGTGTTTGTCTTCAGAGGACGACTTGCTGATCTGCCGGGACGTGTATCGAGGGGAGATGAACCCAGGAGATGAGTGGCAGGACATCCAGTGCAACGGCTTGATGGCGAGCTTCCGGTACAGCGTCCGGGTTCGCTGTGACCGCTATTACTATGGCAACAAGTGCAACAAGCAGTGCCGTCCACGCGACGACTACTTTGGCCACTACGAGTGCGACCACCTTGGCAACCCTCAGTGCTTGGAGGGCTGGACCGGACCCGACTGCAAAAAAGGTGAGTCTGGAGCTTTGCAGGATGTCCCTTCATGATGTTCACGTCCTTAAAGGACGGTCCACCTGGAAACAAAGCTTTCTTCTACTTGACACAATTTCTTGCCCAAATAATGGTCAGTTATCGTCTGATTCGATGCCCTAACCGATCAATTAGCTTGGTTTTGATTGCATTCAGCCACTGTTGGAGACCAATCCATCCGTTTGTGTTGGTCCTCCTTTAGTCCTGATCTCAGACCTGCTCTTGGTTGCGGATTTTTAGGCCCTTTGGCCTAAAGAAATGAGACTGACTGATATAAAACTTGGCAACACGGCTTCAACCCTCTTACCAGCCGAACAAAACCTAAAGCTAGTCATTTTTTTTTTTGCCATTTTAAGATTTTCTTTAGAAAATAAAATATGTCTTTTGCTCTGGGATGTCCATGTTCACTTTTTTGCACCAGAATGCATAAGGCAGGTGTTTCTAATAAACTGTCCACCGTCTCTCTCTCTGTTTTCGCAGCTCTCTGTAAGAAAGGCTGCAGCGAGTTGCATGGAAACTGCAAGGTCCCGGGACAATGCAAGTAAGTCTTCAGACCCTCTGTACCTGTTTTCCATTATCGCTTGCTATTTTTAGCCGTGCGTGTGGGGTGTAGATGCTGTAGCGTCTTTCTCTCTCACACACACGCTTGTCCTCTCAGCGAGGACCAGTCCCGGCTTGTTGGTGGGGACGTCCATGCTTGTGTGTGCGAGACGCCTTCGCTCAGATACAGATCTGCGGCTGTCGGGAGTCTCTCAGCTCAAATCAAATACCTCCCAACCCAAAAACAATGGATTCATCTCCTCCACCACAGTCCACATTAAGCTACTTTTTCCACATTTTTTTTCCCACTACGCCTGCGTTAGTCTTCTCTTGGTGCTGGTTCTGGCCCAGGAGCTGCCGTGATCTCCCTTCAAGATTACTGTCGTCAAGCTGCGATCGCTTCCACGTCTTTTTCCACTTTTAGCCCAAATTTACCCACCAAACTGCCTAAAAAGCATAAATGTACTAAAAATTAAAGCATTCCCCAAGATCGTGGCCTAGGAAGGAGGGTCTTAAGATCAAATTCCAACCAGTAGCTTGCCCAGAGGTACCCTTGAGCAAGGTACTGCCCCCATCACTGCTCCCCGGGCGCTTCAATAGCCTGCTGCATGTGTGTTTGATAAATGCAGAGGTCGTATTTCGTTGTGGTTCGCCGTGTGCTGTGCTGTGTGTTCACAATGGCAAGTTGTCACTTTCACTTTCACTTTCCTCTTCATATATGTGTATATATATTCATCGGCATCACCGATTCGTTCAGCACTCATACAGCACCGGGATGCAGACAGACTATGTGGAGGAACACACGGAGTTAAATGTGACGTGGACGGATTCATCTCCATCATAAGTGCATCAAACTATAGTTTTATGATTCAGTTTTATAATTTTATAGTTTCAGATGATTGATATTTGGTGAAAGAGGGGACAAAAAGACTCTCGTGGTTATAAAGGTTCCCCTGGGTAACAATGTGGGAGTTCGAAAGTGTGGACCACAGCACTCCTACATTTTTCCTGCCCGTCCTGGGGATTGAACCCCCAAACCATCAGGCTACGGCTGCCCAGTAAGGTAACGCTGCAGGTGTCGGATTGGATGACGGCACATTTTTAAATTCATGTATTTTTACAGTTTGATGTTTCCTTCTTTTCCTTGTTAGGCAGGCGACTTTTCACAGTTGTCATTTATTTGAATATTGAATATTTGATATTTTGCTCTCGTTGGGGGCAGGGCGCTGCATGTGGAGGTTTATGCTTGTTGTAGTCGTTCAGAGGGTGCGGTCGGTCAGTAGTAGTGGGGGGTGTGTGTGTGTGTGTGTGTGTGTGTGTGTGTTACTGAGAGCCAGTTGGGCTGAGTGTTATGGAGAGTGTAGTGTCTTTAAATAGTCCTGAATGAAATGTGGAGACAGCTGGAACAAAGTCGCCACCGACCCAGAACTAACAGCACATCACACTAAACCAACTGATTAACCAATCCTACACCCTGTGTGTGTGTGTGTGTGTGTGTGATCATCCTACAGAACTGTCCAAAGTACTGTCCAAAAGTCTTCACCCCCTCATTCTTCCCAACAAGAGTTTCATTCTAAGCAGCTTTAAAGCCAATATTCACCACCACCACCGTTATTCTTCAGCACAGCCTCAACTCTCTTAGACCAGCTCCTTTCTTTAAGTCAGAAACGCTTCTCCAGGCTTCTTGAAAGACGTCCCAAAGCTCTTCATTCAGATCTGGAGACCTGCTCAGGTACAGAGACTGGACTGAAAATGAGAGACAACAACACTGTCCTTCAGGAAGATCTGGAGAACTGCTCAGGTACAGAGACTGGACTGAAAATGAGAGACAACAACACTGTCCTTCAGGAAGATCTGGAGAACTGCTCCTCAACTTCAAAAATACAAGAAAGTCTGGATCTTCAGAAGCAAATTATGAGGAAGTGAGGGGCTCAAGGCATTTGCACAGCAATTTATGATTTTTTTAATTACAAATGTTATAACAAATAAGTTTGAAGAACAAATAACACATAATTCCAAAATCCAGTTGAATTGAAAGTTATCTTGAGTTATTTGGAGTGAAATAATCAGGACGGTCCACAGTGGTGGTGAATGGAACCAGACGTCCCTCCCAGATATCAAGGGGGCGATGATGCCGCCTGATGTTTAGTGTTTTTCATTTTGGAGAAGATTTAGGACTAAGACTGAACTCTTTCATGATGGAGGGATACAGTGAGACAAGCAGTCCCAAAGTAGACTTGTGTCTTCATGCTTCTCACTAGTTTGAGAGAATTTATTTGGCGATCAAACCTCTGTTTGTATCTCCCGGTTTGTCGTGCTGCACATGATGGATGGTGACGATGTCTTCAGGATGGTATGCAGTGTTTCTGTGTTCTCTTCAGTAAAGTGTGGTGCGACGCCTCCGGCTGGTGTGTTTCATGGCTCGTGTTTGCAGCAGCAACTGCTGGGTTGCAGAAAAAAGCTCAGGAAAGCAGAGGAATGTGAGTGTGTAATGCACTTTAAATGGACTCGATTGGACGACTGTGATTGGATTTCAAAAATGTTTCTCCACAAACTCTACATGGAGCAAAAAAGAGAATGAACCGCTTTTGTGTTATTATTTCTAAATTTTATATATATATATCCATCTGAATCTATCTCTCTATCTATCTATGTGCATGTGTGTATGTGTGTGTGTATGCGCGTGTGTGTGTGTGTGTGTGTATGCGCGCGTGTGTGTGTGTGTGTGTGTGTGTATGCGCGTGTGTGTGTGTGTGTGTGTGTGTGTGTGTGTGTGTGTGTTGAAGCTCATTTTCTCCCAGGGTCCGGATAGCATGCATGGTGTACTTGACCTTTGACCCCTCTGTCAGTGTGTAACGCTGAGCTGTCTGAGTCTGTGGACGTGGAGCGAGACTCAACCTCAGACGAAGACCCTTTTCTGACTGTTGTCCACAGGAGACGCTGCCCGTCCTGAGTGTGTGCAGTTGTCCCTTCAGTCTCTCCTTTTTTGGGCTCATTTTTCACGTCTTAGAATAAAAGTCTCTCTGCAGGCCTGCGTCTCAAATTACCGCCAAAAAGACGCACAAATAACGAAGAACAAAATACACACAAGTGTGAGGACCACACACCCACTGAGAACGTTTACTATAAAACTGGTGATAGTAATAATTATAATTCAGATATATATATATATATTAATAATAATGTTTTTTTTGGCTTTTTTTTCTATTTTTATTTGGTGTCAGGAAAAATAAATCAATAATAATAATCATCATCATCATCATCTTCTTCTTTGTCTTTCGGCTGCTCCCTTTAGGGGTCTCCACAGCAGATCATCCGTCTCCATTTCTTCCTGTCCTCTGCATCTTCCTCTTTCAAACCGACCACCTGCATGTCCATAAACCTCCTCTTTGTCCTTCCTCTTCTCCTCTTTCCTGGCAGCTCCATCTCAGCAGCATCCTCCTGATATAATCCTCATCTCTCCTCTGGACATGTCCAAACCAGCACAGTCTCACGTCTCTAACTTTGTCCCCAAAACATCTAACCTGAGATTGCTTTGTGTGATGGGATGGGAAGTTCCCACAAACCCCTCTCCTGACGAGATGTTCTTCATGACAGGTGCAACTACGGCTGGCAGGGTCCCCTGTGTGACGAGTGCCTGACGCATCCGGGTTGCGTTCACGGTACCTGTGTGAAGCCGTGGGACTGCACCTGCGAGAAGAACTGGGGAGGCCTGCTGTGCGAAAAAGGTGATTGACGTGACTCCACATCAAAAACATCGCCTTATATGGCGAATAAAAAAGGACTTATTTGTTTTTCTCGATGCTCACAGACCTGAATTACTGTGGGAGCCACCGGCCGTGTGTGAACGGAGGGACGTGCTTGAACACGGAGCCCGACGAGTACCGCTGCCTGTGCCCCGAGGGCTACTCGGGCAGGAACTGTGAGATCGGTGAGCGTATCCACGCAGACCTGCTGACGGACATTTTTACACATTTAAGATGAAATGAGCTTTAAACCCACGGACCTAATCAGGCTGTAAGTGGAGTCCAAGCGGGAGTGGACAAATATCTAATAATTGTTTAATGGTGTATGTATCTGCTGGTGCGTGCAGCTGAACAGGCGTGTATGTCTGACCCGTGTGCCAACGGCGGGACGTGTTATGAGGTGGCGTCCAGGTTCGAGTGTCACTGTCCCCCGGGCTGGGCAGGGCCTACCTGTGCTGAAGGTCAGAGGTCACATCACACTGTTATCTTCACGAACCCAAACCTTAACACCCCCCTAAAAAGGGGCCGAGAAAGTAGAGAATGTTTTTTCTTTCAATGAAAAGAAAGAATCGACCCGATAAAATATCTCAACGTTCGTCACTAATGGATCAAAAACGGATTTTTTTCAGATGAAGACGAGTGCACGTCCAGTCCCTGTGCTCACGGGGGCTCCTGCATTAATCTGGAGAACGGCTTCGACTGTGTGTGTCCACCACAGTGGACGGGGAGAACCTGCCAGATAGGTACGGTGTGTGTGTGTGTGTGTGTGTGTGTCTTGGATATGCAGATCCTGTCTGGACAACAACCTGCATGCTTCATTGAACGAGGCTTAATGTAATGGCAGACTTCAAGCGTTTGAAGTCTTTTTTGATTGAGTTTGATTATATAATCTTTAAAGATATTATTAATAACGTGACCCCAGATAAAAAAAAGAACATTACATGGCCCTTCAGGGACCTCGATTCATCAAAAGCCCAGTGACTCACCTGGAGCTGTGATTGGTCACCGTGTAGAAAACACGGATCGGTCCGAGGGAGTGTGTTACAGAGGGAGTGTGTGTTACGGGACGTCTGAGCTGCAGACGGCACGTCTGGAACACAAAGCTGTACATTATCAGTAACTCAAGCCACTTGAGTGAAGCTAATTATATCCTCGGCCTCGGCAACTGCCAAGCAGGGCTAAATTTACCCTCCTCGGGGGCTTTATTTGCCCCAGAGGGGGGAAGGTGTTTTACTCCAGCGTTCACGTTAAGTAAGAGTGGCCGCTTAACAACCCGTAAACAAGCACCGTGCAGAAACCCAGCCGGCGGCCCGGCCCAGCATCAGACAGGTCAGAGCACTGAAGCAACAAGTGGAGAAACTTCTTTTCCCCAAAATTGAATTCATACTCTAGTAAATCATTCAGTTCAGTTCAGAGGTGGGGCGTTAAAAATTCAATTAAATGCCGAAGATAACAAAGATATGTTCATTATCAGTGAAAGAAGTGGAATTAATCAGATTTATTTAGCGTAAAATGTGACTTCAGCACACTGGAGACTGTTACTATAATGTAAATGATCTGCTCTGATTGGCTGCCCCGTTTTATACCCAGGAAATGGATGGGAAATGGGGATTGACAGTCTGTCCTTTTGATGTAACTTGGTGATGGGGCTTCACTCACTCTCTCTCTCTCTCTCTCTCTCACTCTCACTCTCTCTCTCTCACTCTCTCTCACTCTCTCTCTCTCACAGATGTGAATGAGTGTGTGAAGAAGCTTTGTCTAAACTCTTTCGCTTGTAAAAATCTGATTGGTGGACATTACTGTGTCTGCTATCCGGGTTGGACGGGACAATACTGTAACACCAGTCAGTAAATCTGCTCAAAAATCAGCCAATCACTGCTTCTGTCCCTTCTGAACACACTCTGTGCAGAGCTGCCAGTTGGCCATTTTACAAGAAACACTTTTGTGCAAAGGTCTTGATCCCCTCATTCCTTCATATTTCGCTTCCAGGTTATTCTTTAATATATTGTTGAGCAGCAGGTCTCCAGATCTTCCTGAAGGACAGTGTTGTTGTCTCTCATGTTCAGTCCAGTCTCTGTACCTGAGCAGTTTGATAGTTCTGTGTTGGTTAATCCACACAGTGATCTACGTCTGAACCTTCAAGCAGAACAAAGCGTCTAACTTAAGACATGAAGCAGTGAAGAACCAGGAGCAGAAGATTCCAGATGATCCGGTGATTCCTTTACTGCTGTGGCTGAACGCTGAGTGGTAGGAACCCCTTTATCTAGAACCTTGTATCTTTAGACACTTTGCAGCACTAGAACAAATGTTCCAGTTTCTTTCATTTAATCTCAGTTTGAAGAAGATAAGACATTTTTGCTCCAAAAAGGTGATTTCGTAAAGAAATGAGGGGATCACACAAGGATTTTTTGCTCAGGTGTTTATCAGCACCTGTTGATCTCTCAGTGGAGAAGTACCAGCATGAGACCCCCCCGGATGGGGGATAAATGGGACTAGTGGACCAGCATGTTGGTGTCACAGCCATGGCGGCATCACTGTTGTGTTGAGAGTAACATTCTGCTCAGAGATGGTCTTATAGGGGTGCTTTTCCATGAACTGGCAACTCTGTAGGTCAGAAAATGGCCCATCAGCCCTTTGTTACTAAGTCAGAAGGTCCTGCTTCTCCTCTGTCCTGCTCTTTCTGCTCTTTAACCCATCCTTTGGGTGCACCTTTCAAAATTTTGGCACATTTCACAGGCTTATGACTTAAGAACCAGCCGTCACAGATTTAATATTCACTTTTCTTTGGGTGAACATTGGGCTTCAGTTTATCCCAACATTTAGTTTTAGTCCAAAATCTCCTCCAATCCCGGATCAAACATCGTCTTACGGTTCGGGCATCGTCTGTTAGCTGCAGTCAGACGTCTGGTTCCACAGTTTTAGCCGTGTGAATGACCAAACCCAATGTGAATGACCTTTGTTTACGGGTAAATTATGCAGGAAATGTTCCAAACACCTGGATTTTCCCTTTTAAAGTGCTAATTAAATGGCCGTAGGTAAATGTTACTTAGCGCGTACCTGTTCGACAGGTTAGTTTTCCCTGGAGAGCCTCTGGAACATCTCTGTATTCTCTGCAGCGTCAGTAATCCATCCAACCCAGTTTTAGATCCAATGAGGACGCGCTCCCTCTGAAAGGGGAGATTAGTGCTTTGTCTCCTCTGCATGTCCCCGTCAGTTCCCATATTAACACCTTCCAGAGCCGAGCCCTAACCTCGCATGTTCAGGCCGTCCTGGGATCGATGCCGGACACTCAAGCTGGAACACTCTGTGATTTTTCGAAGCAAGCTGATGGGAAACCTTCAAGGGCCCATTTCCAACATTTTCACCAACTTTTCCTGATTTGTGTGTCAAAGTGCCTTTTTACCCCTGAAAGGGTTCGTTTTTGTTGTGCCTTTAATGCGGACCAATGAAAACCAGCTCTTTTTCCCATCGGCTGCCCCACATTGCTTTAAAATCACAAACCAGCCCGGTATTATATTCCAAAATTTGTGACATCACAAAAACAATCCAGCTTAGTTTCCATAAATGGTGTGTGGATTGAGGAACCAGCAGCACACACAAAAAAAGGGATATGGGCCCTTTAATTAAACACAGGGAACATTTGGCTTTGGGCCTCATCAAAAAGGGAGGCTTCTGCATTTGGGGATCGACGTCCCATAAACAACACGAGTAGTCATAAAATCACAGAGTGTGGCTTTAAACGGGACGCTTGGATTTTTACTTCAGGTGCTGATGGTCATTTTTCTGTTCCAGATGTGAACAGCTGTTATGGTCAGTGTCAGAACGGAGGCACGTGCAAGGTGAGCTTATTTTCACAGCCGGAAGTGTGTGTGTGTGTGTGTGTGTGTGTGTGTGTGTGTGTGTGTGTGTTTAAAGCTGTAAAAATATTATAACGTATTTTTATGTTTGATTTATTTGAAAGTACAGAAGGAATGGGCGGGGCTAAAGATCTGTTTCCTGCCTCAATTCACTTGAAAGTCATTTTTAAAAGTTGTTGATTTGTTAGGAGATGGAGCGCTGAGATGTATTTGCAGTACATTTGAGTACTTGTACTGAGGAAAGTAGTTGAAAAGCAGTGCTTTTTTCTTGTTGACTTACGGCTGAATTGTTTTTAAACCTCGTGAGGGTTCAGGGAGCTTCCTGGAGTAGCTCTGTGTGACCGTTCCTCCAGAACGGAGCTTTAGATAATGAAGCCACTCAGCTCGAGTCTCAACCACAGAAAAAGGGCAGAAAATTGGAAACGTTGCCCTCGAAAGCACGAGAGGTGATTCGAATAATGGAGATTAACGGGGCGCGTTAGTCGCTCTGCCGCTGCTTGTCCGTGTCTTCCTCAGCGATGCGGCGCGTGTATCCTGCAGGTTCGCCGTCGCTGCCAAGTGTTTTTCAGCTTGTGTGTGTTCCTGTTAGGATGGTCGCCATGGCTACGTGTGCCTGTGCCAGCCGGGGTTCGAAGGCAATCACTGCGAGGTGCAGCGGAGCGGGTGCACCAGCTCGCCGTGCTGGAACGGTGGTCGGTGCCGGTCGGTACACGCTGGCTACGAGTGCCAGTGTCCCAGTGGGTACACAGGGACAAACTGTCAGGTGGGCAAAGAGCTCTCACTCTCACTCACTCATTTTCTGAGCCACTTGTCCTGATTAGGTAGGTGCTGGAGTCGAAAAGCAGGGACACCCTGGACAGGTCGCTAAGGCAAATACACTAACACGCTCACACACACTCACACCTAGAGGGACATTGGAGCACCTCCGATTCAGCTGACCTGGCGGTGGGAGGACACCGGAGACAGGGGCAACATGTCCACTCCACACAGAAAGCACCCAGACTGTCCCACCTGGGAATCAACCCCAGGGCCCAGCACCACCCACTGGTTACAAGCTCAGTCAGAATTTCAAATATTCTGGGCGTAGTGTTTAGGAACTAGGCCTCGTTATTGGAAGGTTATGTGTTCCAGTCCCAGACCAGTAGTTTGCCCTGAGGTACCCTTGATCAAGGTACCGTCGCCGTCACTGCTTCCAATTATGATGACCCATATCATGGTGACCCATATCATGGTGACAAAAGTTAGAAATGACAAAAAAACAAAGCAGATTCATCTGCTGGGATGGTTAACAGAAGAAATCCTTCTGTTTGACGGAAGAAAATGTCTTGAACCTGATTGGCCGTCTTTTTATTGACTTTAATTTGACTCCATTGCAGAGGAGAAGTGTGGGAGCACCAGTGAAGTTACCACCACATTTAATATTATCAAATATCAGCCCAACAATCTGCTTTTTGAAATATTTGCATTTTAGAGCTTATTAGTGTTTGATCGCAGGTTTCTGCAAAAGCCTCAGATGAGAAGATCAGATTGGACCGAAAGTCTAAAAATAAAAAAACATGAATTAAACAAAACACACTTTAATATTGTAAAAAAAAGCTCAAAATCATCACATTTCTTCGTCATTTTTGATGTCATTTTTTACTTTTTTAATTAAACATGCTTAGATTTTTTAATGTGACCACAGGACCCTACTGTATTTATCTCCTCTCTCTCTCTCTCTCTCTCTCTCTCTCTCCCTCTCTCTCTCCCTTCCTTCACCCACCAGGTGCAGGTAGACCCCTGCACTCCTAACCCCTGCCAGAATAAAGGACAGTGCCACGCCCTGCAGGACGATTTCCACTGTTCCTGCACGGACGAATACGAAGGGAAGACTTGCACCCAGATGCGAGATCACTGCAAGACCAACCCCTGCCAAGGTTTTTACACCGTCCCACTTCTTCATCACCCGAAGTACCGAGTAGTCGATCAGCTGAGCATCTCAATTCGTCTCTTTGGACAAAGCCAATACTCCAATCAGCCACAACATTAAAACCACCTGCCTAATATTGTCCCATTTGTGCCACCAAAACAGAACAAGCTCTGAACGTTCTGGGTTTTCTTCTCCAGCAAGTCCAGTTTGTTGTGAGGTGAAGCGTCCATGGATCAGACTAGGTTTTTCCAGAACATCCTACTTCTGTAGAGTGTTTGCAGTGTGGCGGGACATTATCCTGCTGAAAGAGGACACTGCAGCAGGGGACATTATCATCACGAAGGGGGGAACTCTGTCTGCAGTAACGCTTAGGTGCCAAAGTAATGTCCACATGAATGCAGTGCTGTCTCTTCAACAGGTAAGGACATACACACACACACCTGGGCATCCACATGATGGAAACAGAATGTGACCCATCAGAACCAGCCCACCTTCATTTATCGCTCCGTGATCCAATTCTGGATCTGGAGCTTTCAGGAGTGGACAGGAGTCAGTATGGGCTCTCTGACCGGTCTGCAGCCCCATATGCAGCTGCACTACGTGTTCTGATACTTTTCTGTCAGAACCAGAACTTTTTCAGGAGTTTGTGCTGCAGCTGATCTGTGGAACCAGATGGACTTACTTTGTTCTTTATGTGCATCAATGAGTCGATTAGACTTGAGTTCCCACCAGTAGGAGCCCAGTGGGGGACTGACCACTGCAAACCTGCTGTGTAGGAGATGCTCAGGTTCAGCTTAGTCATTACAGTCCCTTCATACCAAAATATGCTCCGCCATTTTTTTTTCTGCTTCCAACACATCAGTGCGGTTTACACCACCTGCCTGTGGTTTTAATGTTTTGGCTGATTGGGGAACGTCCTCATGCATGCAAAGTAATGACATCATTTTAAACTGTCTGTCTGTCTGTCTGTCTGCCTGCCTGCCTGCCTGCCTGCCTTTCTGTCTCTATGTCTATCTGTTTGTCCATCCGTTAGTCAGTTGGTCTATTCAAATATCTGCCTGTCTGTATGTCTATCAGTCTGTCTGTCTGTCTGTTTGCCTGTCCATCTGTCCATCTTTCTCTCTGTCCATCTGTCTGTCGGTCTGTTCAAATATCTGTCTGTCTGTCTGTCTGCCTGCCTGCCTGTCTGTCTGTATGTCTATCTGTTTGTCCGTCCGTTAGTCAGTTGGTCTATTCAAATATCTGCCTGTCTGTCTGTCTGTCTGTCTGTCTGTCCATCTGTCTGTCGGTCTATTCAAATGTCTGTCTGTCTGTCTGCCTGCCAGCCTGCCTGTCTGTCTGTATGTCTATCTGTTTGTCCGTCCATTAGTCAGTTGTTCTATTCAAATATCTGCCTGTCTGTCTGTCTATCAGTCTGTCTGTCTGTCTGACTGTCCATCCGTCCATCTTTCTCTCTGTCCATCTGTCCGTCGGTCTATTCAAATATCTGTCTGTCTGTCTGTCTGTTGGCCTATTCAAATGTCTGTCTGTCTATCTGTCTATCTAATTAAACTGCCAAAGAAAGTCCTGTATTTTTTGTGGCAGTGATTGACAGCTGCACCATCGCCGTGACAACCAACTCATCAGAGAAGGGTGTGTGGCGTATCTCGTCCAGTGTGTGTGGTCCTCACGGTCGCTGTATCAGCCTGTCGGGGGGAAACTTCACCTGCGCCTGCCAGGCTGGTTTCACAGGGACGTACTGCCATGAGAGTGAGTGACATCAGTCCTGCAGCATCACTGACCTGATGTCTCAGAGGACACTTACTGTCCATGCAGAGACTTCGGGGGTCTGACGACTTTTAATATTTTCTTCCAAAAATCTGTTCTTTCAACTCAAACAGACTCCTCACTTCAGTCTGAACACATCTGAGTTGATCCTCCATTATTTTTATTCTCCATCACCTTCCCAACATCCAGACCCGTTTCAGACTAAATGGACGCAAACACTCAGAAAAGACGTCCCTCTGTGTGTCCATCGGTCTCGTCTCTTCTCTTCTCTTCTCTTCTCATTCAGAGTCATGAGATACTTTAATGTCCAGTTCCTGCTCAGTCTGTGTGTTTGTTTTCTCATTAAAGCCTCCATGGTCCTCAGTCTGAGTCTGTACTTCTGCCTGCAGATATTAATGACTGCGCATCGTCTCCCTGCCGTAACGGTGGGACGTGTCTGGATGGAATTGGCTCCTTCCAGTGTCTCTGTCCTGAAGGCTGGCAAGGAAGACTCTGTGATCAAGGTCGGTTTGTTTTTCTCTCCTCTTCTCTTCTCCTCTCTTCTCTTCTCTTCTCCTCTCCTCTCTTTTCCTCTTCTCTTCTCCTCTCCTCTCCTCTCCTCTCCTCTCCTCTCCTCTCCTCTCCTCGTCTCTTCTCTAACCCCTCGTTCTCCTGTACAGATGAAGACGAGTGTTTGAGTGGACCCTGTATGAACGGTGGTCGGTGTGAAGACCTGCTGAATGACTTTTACTGTCACTGCACTGATAACTGGAAGGGCAAGACCTGTCAGTCACGTAAGTCTTTTTCAGTGTGGACACTGTATGGACACTCTGAGGACACTCTGAGTATATATTTATATATATTCTAATTCCTATTGCATGACAGGAGAAAGCCAATGCGACTCCACCACTTGCGCTAACGGCGGGACCTGCTCGGACCACGGAGACACTTACCGATGTGTGTGTCCTCCTGGCTGGGGGGGCAGTACCTGCAACTCAGGTGAGCTGTAGGCTTGTGTGTTTACATTTTGAGTGTGTCCCATGTTTTGTCCTGATGCATCAGGAGAAGAAGGTGCTCTTGTTTTCATGAATTTCTCGAAGGTTGAGCCGAGATCCAAACATACTGTTTGTGGGACGCTAGCTACTTAACTTCAGCTTTTCTTTCGTCCCGCTGATGCTCCAGAAAGAAGCTCCAGCAGCAGACTGTACACTGATTTGTCCATTTTAAACGTTTTTTCTTTGTTTTCTAGCGACAAACAGCACGTGCGACTCTCAGCCTTGTGCCAACGGGGGAACCTGTGTCGGAGGAGCTGGATCTTTCACCTGCATCTGCAAGGATGGATGGACGGGACCTGAATGCACCATAAGTAAGACCCATCTGAAAACCCGTATCTGAGAGCGACTAAATCTGGTGTTTTGTTCTCACATTTACGTTTGCTCGTTTTGCAGATGTGGACGACTGTAATCCTCTGCCCTGGTAAGTTTCGCACTTTGCATCACTTATAAATGGTTACTCGTCTTGTTTATTTGAGAGCATAGTAACGGTTACTAGGCTGGCACACCGTGCAAGCTGTACAAACTTTCGTATCCAGGCTTTTCGGACAGTAGCTACAGTAATCAGGGAAGGGGTCTCACTGGAGGGACATGAAAAAAACGAGACTTTAGCTCATTCTCGGATTGAAAACAGGAGAAAACGATTAATTGAAGTAAATTAAATTTGAGAAAAGAAACTATTGGTTGATTGTCGCACATTTAGGGACGCATTTTGAGGGATGGGATGCTTCTAGGCTCTTTGGGACGTCCCTTTTGAACATTTTGTCCATTAGATGCTCTGGGGGTTTCAAAAAATGTTAAACAGGGATGCACTGATGTGAGAACTATATGATTTACAGAAATTTGAATCTACAGTCGTGGCCAAATTTTTCGAGAGTGACACAAGGATTGGGTTTAAGTTTGCTGCTTCAGTGTTTTTAGATCTTTTTGTCAGATGTTTCTATGGTAATTGAAGTAGTATTATGAGCATTTGATGAATCTCAAAGGCTTTTAATTGACAATTACATGAAGTTTATGTGAAGAGTCAGTATTCTGCAGTTCAGCCTGACATGCTGTCAGTCAACTTCTGGGCCAAATCCTGACTGATGTCTTGCAACATCAATGCTTGGAATTTGTCCAAATTTGTGGGTTTTTGTTTGTCCACCCGCTTCTTGAGGATTAACCAGAAGTTCTCGATGGGATTAAGATCTAGAGAGTTTGCTGGCCATGGACCCAAAACTTCGATGTTTTGTTGCTCTGAGACATTTAGTTATCGCTTTTGCCTTTTGGCATGGTGCTCCATCATGCTGGAAAAGACATCGTTCTTCACCAAACTGTTCTTGGATGGTTGGGAGAAGTTGCTCTTGGAGGACGTTTTGGTTCCATTCTTTATTCGTGGCTGTGTTGTTTGGCAAAATTGTGAGTGAGTCCACTCTCTTGGTTGAGAAGCTCCGCTCACAAATGATCTCAGGATAGCATGATACAGGAGTGATGGAGTCACCTTTTCTTCTCCTTTTTTCCGGATACCCCAAACAATCGGAAAGGGGATTCATCTGAGAATGAATTTATTCCAGTCCTCAGCAGTCCAGTCCCTGTACCTTTTGCAGAAGATCAGTCTGTCCCTGATGTCTTTCTGGGCTTCTTTGCTGCCCTTCTTGACACCAGGCCGTCCTCCAGGCAGTCCGAGATGGACTCACAGCTGCCTGCCGCTGTTCCTGAGCAAGTTCCGCACTGGTGGTGCCCCAAGCCTGCAGCAGAATCAACTTTAGGAGACCGTCCTGGTGCTTGCTGGACTTTCCTGGGCACCCTGAAGCCTCTTCACAACAACTGAACATCTCTCCTTGAAGTTTGATGATTACTAGCAACAATATCCTCACCTGTGTAGCCTTTTTTGTGCAAAGCATTGATGACGGCGCTTGTTTCCATGGTTACCAGAGGAAGAACAATGGAAGAACAAAAAGGAGCCCCGCCCTCCTTTTAAAGCATCCAGTTTGCTATTCTAACTCAATCAGCAGGACAGAGAGATCTCCGGCCTCGTCCTCATCAACACTCCCACCTGTGTTAACGAGAGGATCATTGAGATGATGTCAGCAGGTCCTTCTGTGGCTGAAATTCAGCGGAAATGGCTTTGCGTACTTTTTGAAAATGAATATTTGTGTCATTCTCAAAACTTTTGCCCATGGTTGTATGTATCTGTCAATACAAAAAAATGGCCACTCTTTTTTTGGATGCTCCCCAGCACATGATCTGCACACACTGTAATCATATCTCATTAAACAGGAATCCCTTTAGAGTCGGACAAAGACAGAAGACAGTGTGAATGAAAAGGAGGACAGCGGAGTGGTTAGGATGCAGGGAGTGAAGGTGGAGGAGGTTAAGGGCTCAACAGATCAGAGTGTGGAAAAGAGGTGGAGAAGAGAGGACTGACATTGTCTTTGTTTTTATGATGTGTGTGTAGTTATAACGGCGGTGTGTGTGTGGACGGGGTGAACTGGTTCCGCTGTCAGTGTGCGCCTGGATTCGCCGGACCCGACTGTCGCATCAGTGAGTACAGCCGTCCGTATTAAAGATTCACCACCAAACTGGACTTTACACACAACTGAACTTTGGCTTCAGGCAATAAGAACTGCTGGGCTTCTTGAGTAAAAATACAAATACTTTTGATACGACTTATGATGTCTCCGAAGTGGATCATCTGTCTCCATGTCTTCCTGTCCTCCACATCTTCCTCTTTTACACAAAACGCCTGTCTCATCACATCCATAAACCTCCTCTTTGTTCTTCCTCTTCTGCTCTTACCTGGCAGCTCCATCTTCAACATCCTTCTCCTGATATACTCCTCGTCTTTCCTCTGGACATCTCTGTTGTCTCTCTGCAATCTTGCTTGTCTCTCAGCTGTCCAGCCTGAGCTGGCCCTCATCCCTAATCCTGTCCATCCTCGCCCTGACACAAAACTCTCCATCTTCAACTCGACACCTACAGCTCCACCAACTGTCTTTTTATCACCGTCTCCAACCCGTATAACATAGCTGGTTTCACTATTGTCCTGTAAACCTTTCCTTTCACTCTTGCTGCTACTCGTTTGTCACATGTCTATTACAGACAGAACTACAGACTCTGCTTTCATCTTAAAACCTTTTAATGAATCCAAACTACAGACTCAGTCCCTTTTCCCCTTAATCCTGTTCATTCTTTTAGTGACGTCACTTCTTTTCCTATTTGATCATCCAGTATGGACCAGATGAGGACGGTTCCTCTTCTTAGTCTTGGTCCCTGCCGAGGTTCTCCTTCCAGTTTTAGGGAGTATGTCGTTCGCTATGGGTTCAGACTGGATTCTGTGAAACTGACAGCTGTAAAAAGTGACTTGAGTTGTTTTGCTTGTATTGTTGGTTTAAAAGAACGGCGAACTGGTGGGAGACTTTTCAAAGGGGACAAACTTTTACAAGCAGTCGTTCCCAGACGTCTACATTACGAGATCACGCCTGTCCCCACGAGACTGTCTATTGTCCGGGGCTTATTATGTCAATACTTTATTATATACTGGGCTCTCTTGTTCTTGTGTGTGTGTGTGTGTACAGGCATGTATATTTGTGTTTGTGTGTATGCTTGTTTGTGTGTGTGTGTGTGTGTGTGTGTGTGTGTGTGTTTACGTATGTTTGTGTGTGTGTGTGCATTTGCGTGTGTGTGTGCACGTTTTGGTGTGTATGCGTGTTTGTGCATTTGTGTGTGTGCATTTGCATCTGTAAGCGTGTGTGTGTGTGTGTGTGTGTGTATGTCTGCCTAAAACATATTTCTATACATCTTTCTCTCTTTTTTTCTGATTCCTCTCCTCTTAGACGTGGATGAGTGTCAGTCGTCTCCCTGTTCTCCTGGATCCGCCTGTATCGATGAGATTAACGGGTACCGCTGTGTGTGTCCGCCGGGCCAAACTGGACCTCACTGTGAGAAATGTAGGTCTTTAAACCACACCATGCTGCGTTTTCTTTGTCTCACTCACTCACTCACTCACTCACTCACTCACTCACTCACTCACTCACTCACTCACTCACGGTACCACCTGACCCAATCAGGGTCTTAGCAGTGCTGCAGTCTCTCCCAGCTCTCACAGGGCGAAAGGTGAGGACACACCTTGAACAGGTCGTGTGTCCATCACAGGGCAGACACACGGACAAACACACACACATTCATGCCTATGGGACAATTTAGCACGGTGGGAGGAATCCGAAGCTCCTGGAAGAAACACACACAGGGAAAACATCTCCCTTCCACACAATAAGGACCCGGACCGTCCCGCCTGGCAATCGAACCCAGGACCTCTCCCTGTGAGGTGACAAACTAAAGAACTAGATCTGGAGCTCGGACCTCATATTCACCCACTGAGGGGCCTAGAATTTAAAGGAAAGTGTTGCCTGTTATCCCATCTAATGCTAAAATCTAAAATGGTGGTCTAGACCAGTACGTTGGCCTGAGGCACCCTTGGAAAAGGTACCGTCCCCATCACTGCTCCCCATGTGCCAGATATGGTACCGTGCTGTGTTTCACAATGAAAATATGTCACTTTCATTTAAAACGAGCTCTCTTTAGCAGCTTTTTAGACAAAATAATCTAAAATCTGTTGTAAAACGTGCGTCTTTTGTAGTTTGTAGACGTTGAAGACGTCTGGTTCCATTCACCACCACCACTGTGGACATCTGTAACATCAGGACTACTTTTAAATAATCAGTTTAGTGATGCTGAATCTGCTCCTTCTGCACTTCTTCTTTACCTTTCCTCTAATTCTGTCCTTCTTGTTTTTTTTTTTGTCAGTTTTTGGTGTTGGGAAGTCCTGCCTGCACTCTGGGGACCTGGTTCCACACGGAAAACGATGGGAAGACGAGTGCAACAGCTGTCAGTGTGTGAACGGAAATACCGAGTGCACCAAAGTGAGCAAACATAAGTGTGATTTTCTCTCAGATTAAGATCCAAGCTTGGTTCAAAATGAAAAAAATGAAAGAAAAAAAAAAAAAAGCTGCGGCCGATTCTGTTTATACCAATCCTGTTCCCGTTATTACTTTTTAATTTTTGTAGCCTAGTAAGTCACCTGACCGGCTTCAGCTTTTGATTGAACTGAAATTGACTTTATTATTTATTATAAAATGAATTTACGAATAAAAATAAGCCCCAAAATGTCAAATAACATGAAAATGTTTAAAAGTGCAGCGTGTACGCTGTGATTAAGAAGTGAATGTTGCAGGTTCTGTATTTTTAGCGACAGTGAATAAAAAGTAAAAATCTGAACGTGATCAGAATAAAGGATGTTTTTATTGTGAGCTTTAATTCGGTGTTACATTTTGATTTGCTGCAGGTCCACTGCGGTAGTCGTCCCTGCCTTTTGTCCCCGAGCTCGTCTGAACCAGAGCACCACCTTTGTCCTGAAGGACAGGAGTGCATACAGCATGGCTTCCTGTCCTGTCTCCGCCCGCCTTGCCATCAGTGGGGGACGTGTTCCGTCCCGAACACTCCTCCAATCAGCACCAACTGCCAGCCTAACAACAGTTACCAAGACAACAGCTGCGCGCGTGTGACCCTAATATTCGATACAAACAGCCTGCCTCTGGTAGATACATGAATGCATGAACGAACGAACGAATGAATGAAGGGATGGCTGAATGTATGAATGAATAAATTAATGGATAAAGGAATGGAAGAATGGATGGATGAATAATAGAATTGATGAATATGTTAATGAATAAATGAATGAAGGGACAGATGCATGAATGAATGAATGAAAGAGTGGATAAATGAATGAATCTATAAATGATTGCTTGGATAAAGGAATGAATCAATGAGTCGATGAATGGATGAATGAATGAATCAAAGATCGAGTCAGTGAATGACCTAATGGATGAATTCATTTATGAATAAATGTTTTAATGAATCAAAAGATTCATTCATGATTTAATGAATGAATCAATGAATCAATGCCTTTATGTTTCTTAGGGAACAACTGTAGAGAGCATCTGTTCAGAACTCAGGTTCCTTCCGAGCACTCGAACCCTGGCTGAAGACCACGCCCTCTTTATTCTTTGTGACCAATCACCATCTAGCAGCAATTCAGTGGATGTTGCTCTGGTGAGAATATTTTTTATGGCACTTTTTTATTTCTTTCACCAATGGCTTCAGTTCTCACCCTCTCTCACTCACTCGTTTTCTGAGCTGCTTGTCCTGATTAGAACGGAGTCTATCCCAGCCCTCACAGGGTGGAAGTGGGGACACACCCTGGAGAGGTCCCCAGTCCATCGCAGGGCAGACACACAGAAAAACACACTCACACACACACACACACACATAGGGGACAATTTAGCACCTCCAGTCCATCTGACGGAGTAAACACACACGGAAGAACATGTCCTCATGTCCCCTCTGCACAGACCCGGACTGTCCCGCCTGGGAATCAAACCCAGGACCTTCACGCTGTGAGGCGACTGGAACCCTCCCCAAAACTGACTCAGAATCAAGTTTGAACCTTTAATAAAGAGAGAGATCTGTGACCTTTTAAAGGCCTGTAACTGCTTGCAAGCAGCCGCTTTAAAAATCAGACACTTTTACCGATTTTTTTCCTTCTTTACGAGCCTTTCCTTCGTTCCCAGAGTTCGCACTAATGTTTCTACCGCTTTCCTGACTTCTTTTATAATCCATATCAGCTTCCCCTTTCTTTCCTTCTCTTTTTATCCTCCCTTTTGGAGTTTGCACTTAATTCAGCACTCAGAAGGCTTCCAGAGAGAACTCGTAAAATCTTTCTTTTTTTCTTCCTAAAAGTGAAGCACGAGGCATTAAGACCCCCATCCAACCTTTCTGCTCTTTTTTTTTTTCACATCTGCTTATTATTTCGGACCTTTTATCTCCCAGACCTACCCACCTCCTGCACTACAGCCATCACCCCCCCCAACACTCTCTCTCTCTCCCGCACTCATCCCCCTCTCCGCCTGTCTGATGTCACCTCTGGCCATCCAGACTATCACCATAGAAACAAAGAAGTCTTTCCCTCCTCTAATCCTTTAATGGGCTGAATAAGCTCCTGACTCTCGTTTTTAAGATTAGTCTGCAGTTTTCCGGAAAAGGAGTGGCGCAGCTTCGTAGTCCATCCTCTCGTAACACGTAACTCTTCTGTTGAGCTCAACTTCGGGACGTCCCATTGGAAGCCAAGTTCATTCTTTCCTGTTTATTGCTTTTGATAAACCGATAAATCTCATGAACTCATTGCTGTTTTTCATAAGCAGCCATACATCATCCGGTGATCTTTAAAGGCATCATTAACTCCGCCCCCTTTCTTCTCCAACCAGTATAACATAGCTGCTCCCACTACCGTCCTGCAAACCTTCCCTTTCACTCTTGCTGGTCTCCGTCTGTCACAGATCACTCCTGCTGCTCTTCTCCACCCATTCCAACATGCCCGCACTCTCGTCTTCACCTTGCTCTCAGCTGTTGTCCAAAAGTATTTGAACTCCTCCACCTTCAGTATTTAATATCTGATATTACTGTTTGGTTGCTGCTTTTAAGTGATTAAGTGACTGTCTGATCCTGATCCTCCGTCTTTGTAGTCCTTTCAGCAGACGTCTGGAGTGGACAAGCAGGGACAGATACAGGACGTGGTCAGCTCCATCATTAACGTTCTGTCCAGACGACACAACAGCACTCTGCTGTTGGCCATTCGAGAGGTCAAAGTTGACCCACAGGTCATGTCAGTGGGTAAGTGAGATGTTTTTATCCTGAATTAAACTGAATTAAAGGATTAATTGTGTTTGCCCTCCTTGACTGCACAGGGATCTCCGTCTCTAATGTAGGACTTCTTCTGGTGGGCCTCAGTGTCACCCTCCCCTATACCCCATCCCTAAAGCCCACCCCCATACCCCACCCCATACCCCTCCCCCATACCCA
>CM029367.1:1915900-1950900 GCA_017165825.1 Hepsetus odoe
CTGTCCTCTCTCTCACTCTCCTTCACTCTGTCCTGCACCGATGGACATTCAGAGGGACGTCTCTTCTGTGTTGATTTAACTTCCTGTGTTGTGTTTCAGTGTTGATTTAACTTCCTGTGTTGACAACATTGACTGTTTCCTCCAGAATCTCAGGAAGTCCTCCCAGCTGGGTCTTTGTGGATCTGACGCTGTGTTTGTTCTGTAGGATTAAGAAGAGAGCGATGTAGTTTCCGAGGTGCTCGTCATCGCCGGGCACCACATGTCCGGGACACCACTGGGGCGGTCGTGGGGGTCAGAGGTCACTCCCAGCAGCATCAGCAGGCCCCCCATCTCCTATCCTTCTCACCCTTGGGCCCTGATGGCGGAGTGTCCAGCCTGTCCTCTGAGCAGCTGGTCCACTGCATGCTGGACGCCGAGCCGCCGCAGATTTACCTGAAGTATCAGATGAAGAAACCGTACACGGAGGCCAGCATGATGATGTCACTCACAAACCTGGCTGACAAGGAGCTTGTCCTCATGATCAGCTGGGCAAAGAAGATACCAGGTGTGTGTGTGTGTGTGTGTGTGTGTGTTTCCTGTGTAAAGACATTCATGGATTGGATTGGATTGGATTTGGATGGATGGATGGATGGTAAATATATGGATGGGTTAATGGATGGATTAGAGATGGATAGAGATGGATGGATTAATTGATATTGGATTGGATAAGGATAGATGGATGGATGAATGATGGATGAACAGATGGATGAATAGAAGGATGGGTGTATGGATGGATGGATGGATGGGACTAGAGATGGCTGGATAAAATGGAACAGATTGGATTGGATTGGATTTGGTTTGATGTAAATTCTGACGGGTGGACGAATTGACTGGATGGATGGATGGAAGGATGGATGGATGGATGGATGGATGAATGGGTGAATGAATGGATTATAATGGATTTGATTAGACTGAATTTGATTGAATTAAGAGATGGGATTGAATTAAATTGGATCCAGTTGGATCAGACTGGAAACGGATGGATGGATGGATGGATGGATGGATGGATAGAGTTGTGTTAGCTGTTAGGCTGTTATGATGGCTTACACCCCACCAGTCTACCTGCTGAAAGCAGTAAAGCAAATCAGAAGTCACTGTTAGAGACAACTCTCTGCCTCGACTCGAGGCAGGTGTGATGATTCAGTTTTGTCTTGAAAAAAAAAAATTCAGACACTAAACTAAACTCGACTGTCCTGTCAAGTCGTACGGGTTTCTCTCTGTCACTTTTCTGGGAAAAGACCAATTTGACTGGAGGAAGTGGATGTCAGTGGCTGATAAAAGTGCTGAAATTGGGGAAATGACTCTCTCGCTGATGCTGGATTGATGCAGTGATGGAGTTTAAATCAGACTCGGCGCAGAAGCGTGAAAAACTTTTTTGGAGGACGTTGTCTCGTCCTGGTTTTTTTTTGTTTGCTGCTCATCGTTTATTCTGTCCTGCTGCCCTGTTTAACAGTCATGTGAGTCGTTTTCCTCAAAAACAATAAAAACAGCTTTAACTGGACAACCAGACAGCAGGTGACAGAAGACACTGTTGAATATTTACATCATGTTGGGACAGTAAGTTCAAATATATGGGAATGTCCCCCAAACCGAATTAACCTGCAGTGACCAAACAAGACAAAAGTGAGACTTTTACTGGACAATATATAGTGTGTGATAAGCTACAGGACATTTGACAGGACAAAGGATTTATTTTTTGGAAGTTACTAAATAACTGATGATATTAATTATTCGATAATCATTTATTTACAGTATAAAAGCTGATCTTTTTATATTAACATTATATACAAATGTCATTATATGAATCATTATGAGAACTTTATTATGTTAACCCTGGCCTTATTATGTTATTACATTGAGTGCATCATCATAGTTACATAGAATAACACATGTAATTACATATAATGTGCCTGTAATTGCATAGATTACACTGATTACGTGTATTTATGTGGTTTAAACTTGTTTCACAGATAATTACTCCACGATTGTACAAGGTACAGTTGTGATTACAGGTGTGCGTCTGTGGGGGCCTGTGTATCTGCCCCGTGATTGGAGACCACTGACCCAAACTCTTCTGCAGGTTTCGTGGAGCTGCACTTACCTCTCCAGGTGCAGCTGCTGGAGTGCTGTTGGCTGGAGGTCCTGATGCTGGGCCTCATGTGGAGATCTGTGGACCATCCGGGGAAGCTGATCTTCTCTCCAGACCTCAAAATCAACAGGTACAGTTCGGGGTGTCATGACAAGCTTTTTAAAATGTTTGAGCAGGTTTGTTGAGGTTGAGGTTGCCATCCTCACGATATCGGACAGTTGCTGCTTTGCAGCAGTGGTCACACTCCTGAAGGATCTGGCGACACTTGGGCGACAATATTGTAGTAAAGTGAGACAGTAGGTTCTGGGAATTGTGTACAAACACACATGTTAAAACACACTGAGAGTTTCATTCTAAGCAGCTTTGAAGTCCATATTCACTACCACCACCGTTATTCTTCAGCACAGCCTCAACTCTCTTAGACCAGCTCCTTTTTTTCCTTCAGAAACACTTCTCCAGGCTTCTTGAAGGACTTCCCAAACTTTTCTTTGGACGCTGGCTGTCTTTTGTTTTCTGATCTCTGTGGAGATGATCCCATACTGCTTCTGAACTGCTCAGGTACAGAGACTGTACTGAAAATGAGAGACAACAACACTGTCCTTCAGGAAGATCTGGAGAACTGCTCAGGTACAGAGACTGGACTGAACATGAGAGACAACAACACTGTCCTTCAGGAAGATCTGGAGAACTGGTGAACTGTTCCTCGACAACACATCCAAAAGGTGTCCAAAGTCTTATAGATCATTGAGCCAGTCAGATGAGATCCCAATAGCGTATACTTTTCCATTTGGGTTCTTTTAGAGCATCTTTAATATGGTCCTATAAATGGCCTTCATGTGAGCACCAGTTAAGAGGTTCAGACAAAAAAACAAAAAGGAATAATCTTTAAACCTGTGGCCTTGGTTGTAGCAGAAGGTCTGGATCTCATTTCTGGCCTCATCCTGGATCAGCTGAGTCTGGGGCACTTTCGTTTACCACAGGGCTTGAAACTTTTCTGTTCCTTTTCCAGCGCAACAGAGGCCAGGAAGTCCTGTGAATGCAGTAGTTCAGAGGTCATCATTTCATTAGTTCCAACAACACACACACACACACACACACACACAAGTGTTTTCAGCCAGCAATCGATTGGCCTTGTGTCTGGACATGTGCTGCATTGCTTATCAGCATTATTGATCTTAATTAAGCAAATCTTTGTTTAATATGTGCCGTCAGATCCAATTGAGTGTGTGAGTAGCATGTGAGTATGTGTGTGTGTGTGTGTGTGTGTGTGTGTGTGTGTGTGCATTGGGAGATTTGATATTAGCCTCCCCGGTGATTATCACTATGGTCTTAAGTAACCTTGGTATGTTCCCACAACATGGGCTTATTTTCTACCGATCTTACTCGGCCAGGATGAGTGTATGTTGTATTTTTTTGAGGTTTTTCAATGACGCTTGGAGGTCGTTGGACGTAGAGACGTCACCCATAGAGACCAAAGTGCCGCATAAAGGGTTTATAGGGTTTTATATACGGTTTTAAAGGAATTAGTTCCCCTTTATAGGAAACATTGCTTATAACTGTGTAATAACATACTTACCAACAGTGTAACTACTGGGGATTTGGTCACTAATACAGCTGATGTAATTACACATGGCCTCTGTTATATGTAATTGTATAGGGCACATCCTGATTACAGGTCATTTCCTTGATTACATCTGAGATGCACATAGGGTTGTGATTATTTGTATTACATTTACATTCATAGCATGTAGTGGCGCTTTATCTCCACATCTGATCTTCATCCTATTGACCTGCTAAAGGTCAACAACTGTTGCAACCAAGTAACAAACTTATTGACCCTGTGACTTAGTGCCAAAAAGGTTTTCATTGTATTGCATTAGTGACCACATGTAATTATGTAGGTGACAGTGGTGTAATCAAATGCGCTTGCATAGGATACACTTGTGATTACAGGTAATAAATTAAGTGTAATTAAACATGATGGCATGGAATGATGTAGGGTTCACTTGTTATTACATGTCATTATGTAGGGAGCGGTTGAGATTACATGTACCTGCTTGGGTAATTACAGGTAATCAAATAGTATACAAGTGATTATATTTAATTAAATAGAGCACAGAAGTGATTCTATGTAATTGTACTGGTTCTCTTTGACTTGTGTGATTGTATGAGGTTAACCCATGTCGTTTTAGGTAACTGCAGAGCATATGTGTCACGTGTGTTAGGGTTTGGGCACGCTAGAGGGTGCTCTCTGTCACGTGTGTTGTGTTTTGGGCACGCTAGAGGGTGCTCTCGGTCACATACAGGGTGTTTATGTCACAGGAGGTGTTTAGGGTACGCTAGAGGGCGCTCTGTTCTGACTAAGCACACCTGAGCCCCTGCGGGCAGGTGTGCATCATTGGGGCTGACTATTTAAGCCCCGATGAGTCAGAACAGAGCGCGGCTCATTAGGTAGGTCAAACCTATGCGTAACGGGTGGTGTTTGTGTAAACTTTGTGTCTATGACTAGGTATAGGTCGCCTAGTATAGACCACTTAGTCTCTAGGGTTAGACTGCAGTTCCCCAGTCATAGGGTTTCATGTGTAGAACTGCAGTCCCCCGTTCCCTGTTTCTTGTTTGTTTTGTCACTGTGCATAATAAACTTCTGTTCGGAACTCCTGGCTCGGAGCTGACGTCCTTCCGGTACCACGCCACCGTTACAATATGCTTGGGTAGTCAGATGTAATTAAGAAGGTTGCACTTGGGATGGAATGTTATTACACAGGATAAATATCACAGGTAATATAGCATAATTAGGATACACATCAGTGACAGTAAGATGACTTTTGTGTTCACATGTCTTTTGTGAAGTATGATTTCTCTCTCTCTCTCAGGGAGGAGGGGAACTGTGTGGAGGGTATTCTGGAGATATTTGACATGCTGCTGGCCGGTTCCTCCAGGTTCAGGGAGCTGAAACTGCAGAAGGAGGAGTATGTCTGCCTCAAAGCCCTCATCCTGCTCAACTCCAGTACGTTTGAGAGAGAGAGAGTGTGTGTGTGTGTGTGTGTTTGTGCATGTTAACAGCTAAGAAAGTTATTTTAATAAAAATCAGAATCTGAAAAAGTCCCAGAATTGCCTATGTACATAAAGTACGTTAAAACACCTTCATCTGTACTGTGAAGATCTTCTGTCCCCTTTTAGCTGGACATCTTCCACTTATCCAGTAGAAGGGCTCGTCCACCCTCCTCTGGCCAGCGCTTTTTTTAAGTGAAAGTGACTATTCTTGTCATTGCGAGGTCACAGCACAGCACACACAACGAAATTGGACCTCTGCACCGTGCAGCAGAGGGCAGCTATGACAGCACCCAGGGAGCAGTGGCGGGGACGGTACCTTGCTCAAGGGTTCCTCAGGGCAACCTACTGGTAACTCTTACTGGTAAGGGGTTTGAACCCACAATCTTCCGATCCTGTGGCCAAACTCCCTAACCACTGCCCCAATCTTTAATCTGAGAAAAGCAATATTGCCACAACTGCTCACCTTTTTTTTTTTTTTTACCTTATTTTCCTTTTTTGTTCTCAGGCCCATTCCAGTCTCGCGCCAATAATGTCGGTCACTTTTTTTTTTTGGTTAGACGTTTTGGAGAAGGGTTGTCCTGAGGAGAGACGAGGATTGTATCAGGAGGAGGATGTTGAAGATGGAGCTGCCAGGATAGGAAGAGGAAGACCAAAGAGGAGGATTATGGACGTGGTGAGAGAGGACATGCAGGTGGTCGGTTTGAAGGAGGAAGATGCAGATGACCGGAAGAAAAGGAGACGGTTGATCCGCTGTGGCGACCCTAAATGGGAGCAGCCGAAAGAAGAAGAAGGAGAAGAAGACGAAGCCTTTTTGTCTTCTCCCTTTCGTGTTAATCAGACTGGCAGTGATGGTTGTATCCGAGTGGGAGAGATCGGGCTGTCAGTGAATAATAAAGGCAAAAATAAGACTGGGAAAAGTCCAGAAAAAAATAGCAGGAAATTGCTGCGCATGTCCTGCGATGGACTGCTGACCTTTCCAGGGTGTCCCCACCCTTGTGAGAGCTGTGACAGACTTGTCCAGATTGTCCAGCTCTGCTGTTCTGCATGATGTTTTCTGTTTTGACGAGACGGAAACGAGGACAGTAAAAGAGGCAGCTAGTGATGGGCTTGACCTTTATTTTCTGGACAGGTTGGTCAGTTAATGCTCACCTTTATGCAGTAATCTCCAGACCGCCTTAACTTAATGTGTGTATGTGTGTGTGTGTGTGTGTTCCTCAGACATGACATCCCTGGAAATGGATGCAGAACTGGAGAGCAGGTCGAAGCTACTGCGGCTCTTGGACGCAGTGACGGACGCTCTGGTCTGGGCCATCTCCAGGACAGGCCTGACCATGCAGCAGCAGTCTGCCCGCCTGGCACATCTGCTAATGCTGCTCTCACACATTCGCCATCTCAGGTACTGCAGGTGTGTGTGCGTGTGTGTGTGTGTGTGTGTGTGTGTGTGTGTGTGTGTGTGTGTGTTTGAAGTAAAGCCAGAGAAAATCAAGGCTACCCTACTGGACTAACAAAATCACTCCTGTCTCTGCCAAACTGATGTTGAGATCTGATGTTTAGTGTGTTTTTGGTTCCTGAAGTTATGGATGGAAATAGTCTTATATTGATCATTCTTTCCATATATATATATATATAGGTGAAAATGTTATAACAGGCAGGTTGGAATGGCTGGAGAAGAGAAGCAGGAATAATCTGTGAGAGACGGACACCAGCAAGAGTGAAAGAGAAGGTTTACAGGAGTTTACAGTAGTGAGACCAGCTGTGTTATACGTTTGGAGATATTTGACGAAAAGACAGCTGGAGCTGGAGGATAAAGAGTTAGAGATTCTGAGGGTTGAGGATGGGCAGAATTATGGACGAGTATATTAGTGGGCTAGCTCAGTTGGGTGGTTTTGAGACAGTTAGAGAAACGAGACTGTTGGTTTGGACATGTCCAGAGGAGAGAAAGTGAAAGTGACAGTTCTTGTCATTGTGAAGCACAGCACACAGAAAACCACAAGACCTCTGCATTTTACCCACACACGTGCAGCAGGGGGCAGCTATTGAAAGCACCTGGGGAGCAGTGACGGGGACGGTACCTTTCTTAAGGGTACCTCAGGGCAACTTACTGGTCTGGGATTTGAACCCATGACCTTCTGATCCTGAGGTGAACTCTCTCACCACTAAACTAGTTCTGCCTCTAGACGAGGAGTATATCAGGAGAAGGATGTTGAGGATGGAGCTGCCAGGAAAAAGGAGAAGAGGAAGGACAAAGGAGGTTTATGGATGTGGTGTGGGGGGGAAAGAGGACAGAAGACAGAGGACAGAAATGCATAGAGATGGATGGAGACACTTAACAGGAGCAGCCTTCTGGAGAAGACACATAACGTGAAGCTTGGATTTACAGAAAAAAATCTTCAACATATGTGTTCGAAACTGTATTTATGGAATAAAAGGTGAGAATATTGAACTGAATAAAGCCTGATGTCTTCAAGGACGGCACCTCTGTTTGGATGTGCAATAATATTACATACAGTCCCTTTAAGTCCCTTTACATGTCACTTTAAGAGGCAACAGCAAACATATATAAGCCCAAACAAAGTCAAAAATTTACCTTGCATTTTGCCCCAAAAAATGTCTTTCCTTCATGGGTGTTTTTGGAATTTTAAGATGATTTGTATAATTTTTAAAATTTTAAGATATTTAAGTTTGAAAGTTGAAAATTATTTTCTCAAGCTTTTAAAAAAATGCTCACATTTCAGAAAATACCCATTTATTTTTATTAAAACCTTTGGGAAGCATTACAGGACAGCCCAAGCAATCTATTAAAACCCAAATTCAGTAAAAATGTACCTTGCATTTTGCCCAAAAATTGTGAAAATACATAAGGCTATAGTCTTACCTTTGTGAGCGTTTTTGGACCGTTCTCAAACGCTCATCTATTTCATGCAAACACATGTATTTGCAGGCAAAAAATCCCTGCCCAGGGGGTTTTAAGATGATTTGTAGCATTTTTATGAAGATATTTAAGTTTGAAAGTTGCAATAATTGGTTCAAGCTTAAAGAAAAATGCGAATATTTCAGAAAATACCCATTTCACATTTCACTTAAAACCTTTGGAAAGTATTACAGGAGCAATCTATTAAAACCCAAATTCAGTCAAAAATGTACCTTGTGTTTTCCCCAAAAATTGTGAAAATACATAAGGGTATAGTCTTACCTTCTTGAGCGTTTTTGGACCGTTCTCAAACGCTCATCTATTTCATGCAAACACATGTATTTGGAGGAAAAAATGCCTGCCCAGGGGGTTTTAAGATGATTTGTAGCATTTTTATGAAGATATTTACGCTTGAAGTTTAAAAAAATTTGCTCAATCCTTTAGGAAAATGCTCACATTTCAGAAAATACCCATTTATTTTGATTAAAACCTTTGGGAAGCATTACAGGACATCCCAAGCAATCTATTAAAACCCCAATTGAGTCAAAAATGTACCTTGTGTTTTGCCCAAAAATTGTGAAAAGACATAAGGCTATAGTCTTACCTTTGTGCGCATTTTTGGACCGTTCTCAAACGCTCATCTATTTCATGCAAACACATGTATTTGCAAGCAAAAATGCCTGCCCAGGGGGTTTTTAAGATGATTTGATGCATTTTTATGAAGATATTTATGTTTGAAAGTTGAAAATATTTTCTCAAGTTTTTCGACAAATGCTCACATTTCGGAAAATACCCATTTATTTTTATTAAAACCTTTGGGAAACATTACAGGACAGCCCAAGCAATCTATTAAAACCCAAATTCAGTAAAAATGTACCTTGCATTTTGCCCTAAAATTGTGAAAATACGTCTTACCTTCGTGAGCGTTTTTGGACCGTTCTCAAACGCTCATCTATTTCATGCAAACACATGTATTTGCAGGCAAAAATGCCTGCCCAGGGGGTTTTAAGATGATTTGTAGCATTTTTATGAAGATATTTACGCTTGAAGTTTAAAAAAATTTGCTCAAGCCTTTAGGAAAATGCTCACATTTCAGAAAATACCCATTTATTTTTATTAAAACCTTTGGGAAGCATTACAGGACAGCCCAAGCAATCTATTAAAACCCAAATTCAGTAAAAATGTACCTTGCATTTTGCCCAAAAATTGTGAAAATACGTCTTACCTTCGTGAGCGTTTTTGGACCGTTCTCAAACGCTCTTCGTTTTCATTCAAACATGTATTTGTAGGCGAAAATGCCTGCCCAGGGGGTTTTAAGATGATATGTAGCATTTTTATGAAGATATTTACGCTTGAAGTTTAAAAAAATTTGCTCAAGCCTTTAGGAAAATGCTCACATTTCAGAAAATACCCATTTATTTTTATTAAAACCTTTGGGAAGCATTACAGGACAGCCCAAGCAATCTATTAAAACCCAAATTCAGTAAAAATGTACCTTGCATTTTGCCCAAAAATTGTGAAAATACGTCTTACCTTCGTGAGCGTTTTTGGACCGTTCTCAAACGCTCTTCGTTTTCATTCAAACATGTATTTGTAGGCGAAAATGCCTGCCCAGGGGGTTTTAAGATGATATGTAGCATTTTTATGAAGATATTTACGCTTGAAGTTTAAAAAAATTTGCTCAAGCCTTTAGGAAAATGCTCACATTTCAGAAAATACCCATTTATTTTTATTAAAACCTTTGGGAAGCATTACAGGACAGCCCAAGCAATCTATTAAAACCCAAATTCAGTAAAAATGTACCTTGCATTTTGCCCAAAAATTGTGAAAATACGTCTTACCTTCGTGAGCGTTTTTGGACCGTTCTCAAACGCTCTTCGTTTTCATTCAAACATGTATTTGTAGGCGAAAATGCCTGCCCAGGGGGTTTTAAGATGATATGTAGCATTTTTATGAAGATATTTACGCTTGAAGTTTAAAAAAATTTGCTCAAGCCTTTAGGAAAATGCTCACATTTCAGAAAATACCCATTTATTTTTATTAAAACCTTTGGGAAGCATTACAGGACAGCCCAAGCAATCTATTAAAACCCAAATTCAGTAAAAATGTACCTTGCATTTTGCCCAAAAATTGTGAAAATACGTCTTACCTTCGTGAGCGTTTTTGGACCGTTCTCAAACGCTCTTCGTTTTCATTCAAACATGTATTTGTAGGCGAAAATGCCTGCCCAGGGGGTTTTAAGATGATATGTAGCATTTTTATGAAGATATTTACGCTTGAAGTTTAAAAAAATTTGCTCAAGCCTTTAGGAAAATGCTCACATTTCAGAAAATACCCATTTATTTTTATTAAAACCTTTGGGAAGCATTACAGGACAGCCCAAGCAATCTATTAAAACCCAAATTCAGTAAAAATGTACCTTGCATTTTGCCCAAAAATTGTGAAAATACGTCTTACCTTCGTGAGCGTTTTTGGACCGTTCTCAAACGCTCTTAATTTTCATGCAAACACATGTATTTGCAGGCAAAAATGCCTGCCCAGGGGGTTTTAAGATGATTTGATGCATTTTTATGAAGATATTTATGCTTGAAGTTTGAATTTGCATTTTTCCTAAAAATTGTGAAAATACGTAAGGTTTTACCTTCATGTGTATTTTTGGACCGTCATCCAGTTCTAATCATTTTCATGGAAATTTCATGGATGATATTTAATTTCGACGGTTTAAAGAATTGGTTTAAGCTTACAGAAAAATGCTCATGTTTCAGACAATACCTAATTATTTCACTTAAAGCTTTTGGAAAGCATTACAGGACAGCCCAAACAATCTCTTAAAGCCCAGATTCAGTCTAAATGGTTTCTTGCCTTTTGCATTATGTATAAAATAAAGTACTTTTTCCTTTTTTTACAGCAACAAAGGAATGGAACATCTTTCCAGTATGAAAAGAAAGAATGTGGTTCTTTTGTATGATCTCTTGTTGGAGATGTTGGATGCCAACACAGCTCAGAGCAGCCGAATCGTACAGCGCACCGATTTCGGGTACAACCATCCATTGGACCCCCAAACCAATTCAGCCTGTGAACCCAGCAAGAGTCCAGTGGCCCAGCATCTAACACATAGTGTGGAGGTGGAGCCTAACCAGGAGTAAAACAAACACACTAATTTCCACTGAGCAAGACTGCAGAGAAGAACATGATGATGTGAATCAGCTTTGCATTACATCACCCTTTTTTCCTGTCCACATCAGTGTCCTCACCTTCAGTTTGACTGAGTGGAGTCCCAATCAAAGGGTTGTTTAAATTCTATAGTAGTTCCAGCGATGAACTATGAGATTTTTGAATTGCTTGAACTTAAATTCTTTTATAAAGTCATAAATCTGAGTGAAAAAAGTTCAACTTCTGGTAAAAAAATTATATATTGCAAAAAATGCAAAGATTCACTGGAGAATAATGCAACAAAAATTTCAGAAGTTCAGGTTGTGCTGAAATTCATTTTAGAAATGTACACAAATTCATTTTAGAATATTGAAAAAAGTTTTTTTGAGAGTTTTTGCAGTCATACATTTCTGCATTTTCTTTTATGAATCGTGCTGCTAACATTCAGATCCAGAAAATACAACTTAAAATGCAGAATTTCACAACATAAAAATGTAAGGAATTAGGAGTTTGCTCAGAATCTAATTCATTTTTTTCATTTAATTTCCATTAAATCAACAAAAAAGGTTGTTTGCAAGTATTGTAAAAAAAATCCAAATTAAAAAAATGTTTTACAGTACCAGTCAAAGGTTTTATTACACATTTACTTTCTTTGTATCTTCCTTAAGTAGGAAGTGAATAATTGTATTTGAGAATGTAGTTTGGCTCTCCCAGTGAATCCCAGTATAGTGTGTAGTTCCTGATCAATAACTGCTTTGATGAATCAATGCTTCATAAAGTTCAGCAAGGAGTTGCTGATGGGTTTACTGTGTGATGGAGCATCAAATCTGGAACTACACCATACATTTTTAACATCCAGATCATTAGATCATAAGATCAAATTACTACTTAAAAAACATTCTTTTTTGTACTGAACTTTAGATGTAAGCCATTTTAAACAACTTGTTTAAGTGCCTAAGAATTTTGGACAAAGATCATTATAACATCATTAATTTTACCCAAATCATATAATCAGTGTCCAAACTTTTGACCCGTACTGTCCCACAAGCTCTATAGCTGTCAGAACCAACTGTCTTAATGGAAAAATTGCATGTGTTCTATTCCCCCAGTCCTGTAAGTGGAAACCTGTGTTATCGGTGCTACACATTTCGGAACCGAATACATATTTCTGATTTATATCCAAAATCAAAATTTCAAGAGGGATTTTTTTTTTTTACGTGATGACAAAAAATAGGTACGCCAAGATCTCCCACAATCTCGAAACCAAATGAAAGCTGTGTCTGTGTGTTCTTTTGACTGTAAATAGTATGAATTTGATGTCCAATTCGTTTATGCAATGAGCTAAAACTGTTCTCGGAGCCCTGTGAGATAAAAATAAGGCGTGTATACTTTTCATCGCTTTTGTATTTTGTACTATTTTTGTGTAAGACTTTTTAATGGCTGTTTTGTAAGCTCACCTTGTGCCCGCATCCAGAATGTTCAAGGCTTGGATACGGTCTGCCCCACCAACATCAACCAGCATGATGCTAACCATGCTAGTCATTCGTGTATTTGCCATTAGTGTTCTCCTGCAAGCGTGTTGAGCCCCACTGCATTACTTGAAAGAAGGGAATTTGTTTGACGTGACTCTGAAAAAGTTTGTGCAAGCTTTTGAAGTAATTACCAAGGTTGGCTGAGAAATAAAGCACTCTAAAATTGAGATTTTTGTTTAGTCCAAAGTTTAGCCCACTTGTTCTGAAGGAACACCTAAAGGTGGCAACCACACTTGGGGGCAGCGGTGGCCTAGTGGTGAGGGAGTTGCCCAGCATCAGAAGATTGTGGGTTCAATTCCCTCACAAGTAGGTTGCCCTGAGGTACTGAACACGTCACTGCTCCCCGGGCGCTTTCAATAGCTGCCCACTGCTGCACGGTGTTTGTGTGCATGGATTAAAAGCAGAGGTCCAATTTCGTTGTGGTTCACGTGTGCTGTGCTGTGACCTTGCAATGACGAGGGATGTCACTTTCACTTTTTTTCACTTTCACACTTCTTAATTACTGCTTTGAAATCTTTACGTTGCTACGGCAACCCCAAGCAAAGGGAAGTTGGACTGAAACATGGTCAGGAATAAACACACATAGTTGTTACTCTCTGAAATCTTCAAACTCCAGAATACGAGCGAATCTAAGGGGCGTATCCAGGCCTTAACGTTCCGTAGAAAGCATTGTGAGACTTGTATTGATTTGCATTCTGTCTCCGTTCTGCTGAAAAGGAGGAAAAAACAAACAAGAAAAATCAACCTGACGCCAGATCTATAGGCTCAGACGTCTATAATGCAGTGTGTTTTCAAAATCCAGTAAAAACATGAGCTTCTCAAGAAAGAAGCAACGTTTTGTGTTTCGTTTGCGACCCATTCAGCACATCGTAATGCAATCTCCTCAGATCGTTAAACCCAAAGGACCAAAAAAAGGGGAACAACGGCAGCATCTTCTTGGCAAACAACTTCATTTATTTATAAGAAAATTTAGCTTTACACTATACATCATCCCATAAATATGAACCACAAAAATAAAACCACAAACTCTACATTCTGAATGCTTTCAGCCTGTACTATGGCTCTAGCTGGCAGTGCGAAGTTCACGCTTGAACATGGTTTCGAGACCAAATGACAGCTTATAAATAAATAAATATATATATATATATTTTTTTTTTAAACCAAATCTTATTATACTTGACTCTGTTTAGCTGGGCTTCCTTTTTAGTAATTTTCTTCCTGCAGGCAGTTGATGTTCAGATCATCATTATAACATTTTAAAGAATAGTGCATAAAAAGCTGAACACAATTTTCTGCATGCGCAGACAAGATTCAGACGCTTCCTCAGTTTTGCAGCAGAGCAACAAAAGTGATGTAAGTCCCAATTAATGAAAGCTAATATCTTGCCTTCAATATATAAAACATAATAATATTATACTAACCGCATGCGTAAATAGTTTTTTAAATTTAGTTTCACAAACGTCCTGCCAGAATTGCACGCCTGCTATATTTGCATGATATATCCGTGGGAGAAAAACCATCGATCAGCGTTCTGGCAGAAAAAAGTAGCCAGTAGAGAGTGAAAAAGCACCAAGCACAATAAAAATATACCATCGATCTGATATTACAATGGATATGCTTTTTCCAGGCATGTGGCAGTTGAGATTGCTACAGGTTGCTACAAAAACAAAACCAAATTGTACAAATTTCTAGATCAAACAACACAATGGGATCTGTCGATACGTACAAAAATGGATCGTCTAGCTTTCCAGAGACCACTGCAGTAGATTTTTGACTTCTTTTAAAAACAAACAGTGATGTGTTGCTGGTTTCATGAAGGTAAGATGAAGTAGATTCATCACCTAAGGCTGGCTTCCTTCCATGACTTTACAGTGATTCTTCTTTGTCCATTTGCAAAGATCTGGAGGACAAATGTCAATATTGAGACCGTCCCAGCCCATGAAGGACATGATCAGCCACAACCTCCTGTGAAGTCCTATATTTTAGCAGGAGCTGTAGTGTTTTGGTAGAAGATGATGCGTTCCTCAAGCCCATTTTGATAGAACTTTCCAGCAGTTTAGCTGGAAGAAGCAACAGATGCCGTTTAGGGTCTCATGTAGGGGGAGGTCCATTGGTGTACCGCAGCATGGGGTAGAAGGACCGGGCAAAGTTGTTGGCCAGAGCACAGCTGTAGTCGTCCTCGGACAGAGGCACGAGGCAGGCCAGCACCAGCACCAGGAGGAAGAGCAGGTGCAGGGGGAACGCTGCCCGCAGTACGCGGTACAAGAAAGGCCTGTTTGGGGACACCATCTTCTTTGTCCTGGATGAAGGATGGACATGAAGAAGAGCACATTAGAATAAACCAACCGGTTAAACTTATTAAGCAGTTTTGATCAAAATAGATGGTCTTCAGGGGTCGCTAGGAGGCTCAATGTTGCTATATAGGTTCCTTGCCTAGCTGTTGCACAGAGTTAGCAGAGAGAGTTTCTGTCCTGTTTCTAAGCTCTACAGATGGTTCCTTGGACTTCTTGGCTTGGTTCATTGCTCTGATATGTGCTGTCAGCTATGGGACCTTACATGGACTGGTGTGAGCCTTTCCAAATCATGTCTAATCGACTGAATCAACCACAGGTGGACTCGTATCAAGTTGTAGAAACGCCTATAAAAACGAAGATCAGTGGAAACAGGAAGCACCTGAGCTCACTTTTAAGTGTCATGGCAAAGGCTGTGAATACTTATGTACATGTTTTATTTATTTCTTGATTTATTTATTTTTAATTAAATAAAAATCTAAAAATTAAAAATAATTTAAAGCAAACATTTTTCACTTTATCATCTTGGGATATTAGAACTTTTAGGTTAAAAAATTATGACATGAGCTCTGGGTACGGGTGCTGGTGGTCTAGTGGTAGTGGTCACAGGTTTGAAGCCCATCTTCAGCACTACCATCATTGGGTTCCTGACCAAAACCCTTCACCCCAAGTTGCTCCAGGGGAGACTGTCCCTGTAGTTATGAAATGTAAGTCGCTGGATAAGTGTGTCTGCTAAATGCCGTAAATGTAAATTGGGACTGGGACCACCTTTAAGGTAAGCTGAGAGCCATTGCTGCTCTGAATTGAAAGGAGCCATCAGATTTGGTCAAGATGCATCTTGTGTCCTCAGAAAACAGTACCAGGGCTGTAATTTAGGTGGGACCTCACGCATCACTTAAGGATACATCTTCAGTGCCTTTAGTTAGGCAAGAATATCCCTCTATGTTTCTCTGAAGTTAAATTATTTAAGGTGGACTGACTTCATACACATCCTAACATCGGGCCTTCTGCTTTACTGTTCCACCTTAAAACATTAGATTAGGGAAAAGTCCAAATCTGCCCCCTTTCTCCTGGGACAATTATGTTTAAGGCACAAAACTGGACCCCAAAGGTTTTACCTTTGAGGGAACGTTTATACGGTTTGTTTCTTAACGAACCTAAGATTTTACTGCACGGTACCGGTTTAGTATGAATGACAATGTGGACGCCGATGGAAGTGCAGAACCGACTGGGAGGAGACAAAGGAGATCTTAGAGGAGGCGATGTTATGAAGTATCTTTCTATTTGATCTGTTCTCTGTGGGCTTGTAAAGGTCAAAAGAAGACACACACACAGAAACGTACCTCACAAGTTCAGGAGGTCTCCCCTCACCAGCTTTTGAATCCTGAGAAGAATGAAGGAGGGGGAATCAGTCAGTATTTCTCAGAGGCACTGCTAAAGGCATTACTGAACACAACAGATGAATGAAAGACCTGCTCTTTATGGGACAAAGCTGGACTTTACCTTGTCCACCAGAGTGGGGAAGCCTGCAGTGCTCCTCAAAACACCAACATCTACCGAGGAACCTTCAAACTCCTGAAACAAAGGACAGATCTGAATGGGATGGTGTGTGTGTGTGTGTTTATTGTAAATACATAAAATAAATAAGATTTAAAAGTCCCCACATTGTGCAACCCAGCAGGCACTGTAGGGACTGTGTGCAAAAGTTTGTGAAAGTATCTGTAAATTTTAAAAACATCATAATCCATTTTATTTTTTTGGTAGCGCATTTGTTTAATAAATCACCTTTAATTTGGGGGTGGTCAAACTTAGCAAGCATTTAAACTTGTTACAGTGACTTACACATACCAGTCTAGCCTGTAAGATGCTCAGGTCATGGGCAACCTGTCTGAGGAGGAGGCGGAGCTTGTTGCTGATGACATGCACCTTCTCCTTGGCCTCCAGTGTGTCCTCTTCTAGGTCCAGCTGCAGGATGTGAACGGAGATTTCCTGCAGAGAGAGAACTTCCTGCTCCCGGCTATGTAGATCTTCCTGGAGAGCCTACCAACGTAAACAGTTAAGATACGTCAGAAATAGCTGAGAACACCGGTAAGCCTAAATTTGAGCAACCAAAAGGCTCTTTCTCCTCTTTTAGTTTTTTTTTTTTTTTGGTGAAAGCAGAAAGTGATTTATGAGGACCTGCAAATTAAACTCACATGCACAGATCCAACATGTTATCATGTCCCCACAAAGAACGAAATACAAGGTAACGCATGTCTCCTACCTTCAGCGTTTCTCTGTGCTCCTGCAGGATGTTATCATCTATGGTGCGGTCGTGAATGTTGACCATGTAGCGCTGGCTCTCAGCCCGAGCTAACCACAGCAGCAGAGAGTGCAGTGTCTCATGGAACTCCTGAGGGGACAAACATCACCCAGAAATGTGTCAAGGAAGGCCAGCAGTTCAACAAGACATATCGGCAGGGTCCAAACAGTGTCCAAAAGCACACACACTAGAGTAGAAGAGTAAAAGTACAGGAATGTACTGAGAATATTAAAGTAAAAAGTACAGGAATGTACTGAGAGTATAAAGTAAAAAGTACAGGAATGTACTGAGAGTATAAAGTAAAAAGTACAGGAATGTACTGAGAGTGTAAAGTAAATGAACAGGAATGTACTGAGAGTGTAAAGTAAAAAGTACAGGAATGTACTGAAGAGTGTAAGTAAAAGTACAGGAATGTACTGAGAGTGTAAGAAATGAAATGAACAGAGGAGGAATGTGCTGAGGGTGTAAAGTAAAGTACAGGAATGTGCTGAGTGTAAAATAAATGAACAGATTCCTGTTCATTAAATAGACAGATTCCTGAGTATTTATTTGGACAATTCTTTTTACTTTAATTCCCCCATGTGAAGCCAGAATCCATACTTTCAACTCGATCAGACTCTTTACTTTAGTCTGAATGCATTTAAGGCCAATCCTCCATTTTTTTGATCCTCTATTATTTTTATTTTCCATCAACTTCCCAACATCCTGATCCGTTTTAGACCAACAAACACAAACAAACAGAAAAGATGGTCTCTATGTGTGTCAAAAAAGACAAGAGTGGGCCCGATTGGAGACAAAGGTGTCGCAGTGGTGTGTGTATAAGCAAAGAGACGGCGCCGTAGAAGCGAACAAAGGAAGTTTTGGAGATCTTGCAGATCTGATTCCACAATAAACACACGTAGCACAAACACGGGTCGGACTGGTGATTCTAAAATAGGGGTAACGGCAGGCGAGGGAAATGTTCCTGATGACATGAGTGTGTGTTCGTGATGAAGAACTAGTAGAGACGGTGATGAAAGTGAAGCGGTGGATTCATGTGGATTATTTTCGGTAGATTGTTTTTATTGGAGTTGAAGTTGAGAGGCTTTAATAGTCTTTAATTCTATTAATATGGAGTGAATTCAGTTCTGCTCTCAGCACAGACAGAGCGGCGTCCTTCAGAGAGACCGCGTCTCACTTTACCTCTTAGTACACTCCTGTGCACACTTTACACTCTCAGTACATTCCTGTACTTTTACTTTACACTCTCAGTACTGTAGCGGTTGCGGCGATCACTGAACGATTTCTTTATCCGTCTTAAATCGAACAGACACCGTCTCCACCACAATACACGGGACAAAACCTTCAGTGTTTTAATATGTACAAGTGCTCCCCAAACACCATAGAATATAACAAACAAACAAGCAAACAAACAATGAAAGTACATGTATTCAGTCCAACCGTATTGTCCAGTCTAAGGATGATTACTTTACACTCTCAGTACATTCCTGTACTTTTTACTTTACACTCTCAGTACATTCCTGTACTTTTTACTTTACACTCTCAGTAAATTCCTGTACTTTTACTTTACACTCTCAGTACAACAGATAACTGAAGATTAATTACAGTAAACAAGTGTTTCTATTTTGTCACTTTCCTGTCTGCTTCTAGAGTCTCTTCTAACTGAGCAGTGAGGACAGAGGGACATTAGGGTCTGTTGTTAACAAAATGTATCAGAAGTTAAGAAGACATAAGACATATCGTGTCCCACCTGACACTGAAGAAGCGCATGATGTAGTTGGTATTCCCAGCCATCCAGACCGGCACATGCTTGCGCCCATTTGTGGTTGACTGCCTGCAGCTTGTCCCTTAGCTCCTGGAGCTCCTCCCCATTCCCTCCCTGGAAGTCCTGCCCACTGACATTCACGCCAATCATCAGAGACTTGTAGATACTGAACGTCCTCTGCATCTCCTGGCCAGGGGGGGTGTTAAAACACATCAGGTGAGCCGTGCATTTAAAGCCACTTTGAAACACACAGCACGCACGCAAACACGGTAGCGTGTCCAAAAGTATCCAGACGGTCATTAGGATTGCTCCAGCATCCTTGTTGACTGTATGGACCACACATCAGCCTTAGATCATGACCATGATGGATCAGTGAAGAAGGGTCTGAAACCCCTGACACTGGACAATAGAGCTGTTTTCCCTTGACCGACTGATCATTTTTGATTAGTTGAATTGGCAATTATGAATTAAAAATGAAATTATAATTTCATTTAGTGTTTTGTGTTCAGAAATGTGGTCTTTATAGCTGCTGTAGCATAAACAGACATCTGAAACTGCTTCAGCAGGAACATCATAATAAAAGTAGAACTCTCAAAAAAATGTAAAATTACATTACATTATAATACATTACATACTTTATTTTATTTTATATATCAGTGCTTGTCCAAGTTTCTGTCCCTGCTCTAGTACCTTCATTTTGCGGATGCTGTTCTCCATGTCTCTGACGCTGCTGGACGCTTCCACTCTCTGCAGAGCCTCCAGCTCGGGCAGCACGGCGTCCAGCCAGGTCGTGACCTCGTGTAGGTCAGAGGTGAGCTTGTGCCGCTGCTGCAGGTTGGCAAATTCTTGGGCCTGCAGTAGTTCCCAGCGCTCAATCACACCTAGAGCACAAGGTCAAAGGTCATTCATTAAGGCTAGGTGTGGCATTGATGTGTGTGTGTGTATGTGTGTGTGTGTATGTGTGTGTGTGTGTGTGTGTGTGTGTGTGTGTGTGTGTGTGTGTGTGTGTGTGTGTGTGTGTGTGTGTGTGTGTGTGTGTCACCTGTCTGTTTGTCAGTGGAACACAGTGTGATCAGGCCCTGGTCCTCCAGCTGCTCATCATCACTCAGGATAAGCTTGACTCTCTTCACGTTATCTATACTCTCAGTGCACTCGGACATTAGCTTAGCCTGCAAACACACACACACACACACACACACACAATAAGACATAATGAATGTTCAGTCCTGCATGTTCTGTCTAGCGCTCTGATAAGAAAATGACTGATATGAGTGGATAACATGGTGTGTGTATGTGTGTGTGTGTGTGTGTGTGTGTGTGTGTGTGTGTGTGTGTGTTTCTGTGTATGTGTTTGCCAGGGGTTGATTTAGCCCTCCATGGGGACCAAATGTCCATAACACATCCTAAAACAAAACAACATACAACAACAAAAATAAATTAATAAATAAATAATCATCTATAGTTTGTTACAAAATTCAAAAAGTAATTCATGTTTATTTTATCATATCATTAATGCCAGTGATTTGTTTCGCTTTTGGGTGCCAAATGTCTTCATAATGTTAGGAAAACCAGAAAAGCCTGCACAAACGGGGACATTTGGCTGGTCCTCATGAGAAAATGCGCCATCTTGATCACAAATTCCTAAAATGAATAAATGAAACCTGTGCCAAGAGATTACTTAGTGCTTGTGCATATATGTGTGTGTGTGTGTGTGTGTGTGTGTGTGTGTGTGTACGTGTGTGCTCACACTTACGTATCCCTGTGGATGGTAGGAGATGGTGTTGTGAATAGGGGACGAGGTGAGGCTGTGGATGATGCGTTTTCTCTCCAGAGGTGGAGGCGAATGCCAGCTGGGGGGCTCCGTCATCGACCTCCCTACTGAGAACCAGAGAGACGCTGCTGTTAGAAATAACAACAACCTGATAAAACTTTATTAATCACTTTTGATTTTGCTTTCAAACAGAAACATGCAATGAAGGGTTTTGGACCAGAAACGGCACAGTTTGGGTTTCTGGATTCAATACTGTCATATGGTGTCATACTGACTCCAAAGTGATTTTTTTTCTATGGTATCAGTTGCTTCCTTCCCTTAAAATAAACTAAATTAAAAACATACAAAAACTGTGAAAATAATAATATTAAATGGTATATTAAATAAAAATATACAAAAATGTATATGCATTAAATTTATTATTATTTAATTTATTATTACTGTAACCTGTTATCAATGTAAAGTGCCTTGGGGCAACTTTGTTGTAAAAGGCGCTATACAAGAATAAATTGAATTGAATTGAATTGAATTAAATTTCTATACAAGACTATGTTGATGGTCATTTTTGTAATGAACATTTGGGGCTGAATGGAGAATTTTTGTTATTTATTTTGTTATTTTTTGTTATATATGTTGCACAATACCACTTTTTTTCTCTAAACCTATAACTGATAATGATAATTAGTTTTTTTATTAAAACAAATGTTTGACAATTTAATTTGACAATTAAAAAAAAAGTACCAAACATCAAGCTGCTCAAACACAGTTTCCCTACAAGAAGGTCCACCGACCAATAATGCCACCACAGCCAAATTTAAATTTAAATAGATTAAAATTCCTGCAGAGTTTCTTTAATATATAGGTCCACACATTAGTTTTAGAGTCCTGTAAAGTCATCTATTAGGTATTCGATTTAGATTTTAAGGATAAATGAATGTAAAACTAAGTTTATTTCATATCATTTCAAAGAACGGACACCTGAAAAGCATCTAGAAGAGACTCTTAAAGAATTAGAATCCATAACCAAAATCATTTCTAGTAAAATGATAAGCCCATGGTAACATTCGGATATTGATATTATTGTGCTAAAAGCAGGACAGAATTTGATCCTCTGGTGTTTGAGCTGGTACTGGCCCAGTGCTGATACTGGGCATGAGATCATTGCCACCTCCAGTTAGTAATATCCAACAGCCATGCAAAAACAAACCCCAAGCATTCATGAGAGACGCAGGACGTAAAACTAATCCATTCACAAAATAAAGTGCATGCTATTTTTCTGAAACTTTCCAAGAGGCATGTGTATAAACAGGGACCCAGCCATTGATAAGTGAAGTTAAAGGGATATAAACACAAAAAAACACACAAACATTAGGGTTACGTAAGAAGGGTTCAGTGTGGGATAAAAGTCCGAGTGTGAGTGTGTGTCGCATGCAGCAGGCAGGAGCCTACCGGCGGCAGCACCTAGAGCCTGAGATGTGGCTTTAATAAAGGACTCAGAGCTCTCGGTGACCTCTACATCTGCAAGAGAAGAACGACCAACATAAAGGTTTCACTTAAGTGAAAGCTTGCCATCATGAACACAGCACAGCACACAGTGGACCCAAAATGAAATGCATCCTCTGTGTATAACCCACACACACCGTGCAGCAGGGAGCAGCCATAGACAGTGCTCAGGGAGCAGTGATGGGGACAGTACCTTGCTCAAGAGTACTTCAAACTACTGGTGCTCCCAATAATTTCCCATTACCCGTCCTGTACATGTCCCGTGTACTAGCATCCTGCTATGTCATATGAAATATCTTTTGTGTTACATTAGGTTTGTCCCATTAGATGTTGCCCAATACATGTGTTTTGTGGCATATGTCCTACAACAAGTGTCCCATTACTTGTGTCTTATCACGTGTCTTGTTACATGCGTCTCAAAAAACAACGTATACCAAATCTGATAAGCTCACTTAAAGTTTTGGAACGGCCTGATTACCTGAAAGGGCACTGTAGTATGTGGCCTCCTCCTCATCGTCGTCGTCCTCCGGTGATGAAGATCCTCCCACGTCCACAGTGTGATCCCACTCGAGTGGTATGGAGTCCACACTGGCCGGCGTATCTCGGCCGGAAGGCTCCTGTGGAGACGGGAGGAGAGGATGCACTGACTGGTGGACAGGTGTGTGCCCAGCATCCAGCATCTCCTCTTCCTCTGCCCACACTGCCCCCAGCTCCAGCGAGTCCTCTACATCTGTGTCCCTGTCTGAGAAATCATGATCATCATCCAGGACCTAAGAGAGAACAGCACAGTGAAGTTAAACATTAAAACAACATGGTGTGATATGAATTATGTCTTGCTCGCAGTGCAGTCAGTACTGTAGAAGGTACTTCTAAACTTACATGATATATGGACAAAAATATTGGGACACGTGTTGCTGCTGTCACCAATGTCAAACTCAGTTTGTGACCCTAATGAAAGAGAAACTAAACCACAAACCAGACGGGGGTTGCTAAGTTCTGTGGCACATAGTGCGTAAAGTTGCCAACAATCTGTTTAAACAATAACGGCCGATCTCCAAACTTCTCCTGGTGCTCAGAACATAAAATGCAATAGGAACTTCATGGAACTGCTTTTCATGGCCAAGCACCTACATGCCCAGACCAATGCCAAGTGTCGGATGGAAGGGTGTAAAACATGCTGCCACTGGACTCAGCAGCAGTGATAAATCATGCTTCCCTCTCTGGCAGATGGATGGTCTCGGTTTGATGGATACCATGAATATATTACTACCTGACTGAATTGTGCCAGCTGTCTAATTTGGAGGGGGAGGGTAATGGTATGGAGTTGTTTTTCAGGGGTTGGGCTTGGCCCTTTAGTTCCAGAAAAGCAGAATCTGAAAGATTTTGGACAATTTTGGACAATTCTATACTTCCAATGTTGTGGGAACAGTTCAAGAACTGTTCAAGAACAACTCCTCCCAAAAAACAAGATCCATAAAAGCCGGCTTGGTGAGTTTGTCTTGATTGCCAAACACAGAACCATGGCTTTAACCTCATCCGATACCTTTGGGATGAGCTAGAACTCAAAAAATGCTCTTCTAGATGAATGGGTCACAGACACACTCCAAAAAATAAAGCCTTAATATGAGGTAAGGGATTTCAGATGGGAGGCATGTGTGTGAGACTAACCGGACGTCGGTTGATGAGGCGATGGTGAAAGCGGGCCACCCTGCCAAACACCTCCTGACAGTAAGAGTGCAACTCCTCCAGCTCATCTTCTATCAGCACAGCATCCAACGGAGAACTCTTCTGGATCAAGTTCTCTCCAAATACGATCAGAGCATCGATCTTATTGGTGTTCAGAGTGATCTCCTGCTGAAATGCCTGCAGGGGCAGCAAACTGCACTTACAGACTGATACCATATTATGTAGCGACTAGGAACATGTTCAGCACTATCAGCAAACCTTCTCCATGACTGTAGTGGAAAGAAAAAGTTGGAGACAATCCTGGTCCAATTAAAGTCCAAAATGCACAGCAGTTATGTTAGATTTCATAGCAACCGTTTCATTTTTTTAGCTACAACGTCACCAGGACAAAGGTCAAATATACAACAAGGGTCTATACTGACGTTGAGCTGCCTCATCTTATCGTGGATGTCGCTCTCAGAGAAGTGCTCAACGTTAGTGAGCTGCAGATCCATCTCTGTCAACCACACCAGAATGGCCTCTCGTGTCCCTTCAAAGTCTTCCCGCTGGGATGTAAAGTGCTACGGGACGCAGAGCAGAGAGGACATTAAACAACCTGTCTGGACAAACGTAATATTAAATGTGCCGTTCATTTTTAGCAGACTGTATTATGTTATGCTACCATGCAAAATTGTAATAATTTCTATAAATATATGTAGGCAAATGCTCATATGATGCGTGTGGTCACATTAGTGTACATCTCTTAACCTGGCTAGTATGGAAAGTTGATTTAGCTTACAATTCTGATCAAAACTGAAACAGAAATTAGCTTTAAAAACAGAAATTAGTTTTAAAGGGAAAATCTGGACCCATGTGTGGAATCATGTTTAGAAATCTTGGAGGAAAACGGTTTCAATTGGTCCTAGAGCCTGTCCCAGTGGACAAAGCCAAGAGGTAAAAGCTTGAGACCTTTAGTCTTCGGAGTACAGCTGCCACTCTCCTCTGCAGGGCGTCCCACCGCTGGTTCCCCTCGTTCACCATCGTCTTCAGTTTGTTGGACGTGTCAATGCGGTTCTCTCGGGCCAGTCGCCGGTACTGTTTGTTCACCAGCTCCAGCTGCGTCAGCCGCTCGTGCACTTGCCGCTGGAATGCCTGTAGTTGGTGAAGGGCTAAAAGATTACTTATGTCTCCTGTACCCGTACCGTCCAGTCCATTGCCAGACTAACAATATTGCTGCGTCCCCTTGAACTTAAACAAGAACCCGTTGCCTGAGAAACATTTTGCCATTGGCTTCTACCAATGGTGTTTGGTGGCCTAGCATATAGGGTTCAAATCCCAGCCAATTAGGTTCCCCTTAGGTGCCCGAGAGCAAGGTAGCATCTTCAACGCAGCTCCCTGGGATGTGTGGCTGCCCACCTACCCACTGGGTGAATTAACTTTATACTGAGTGTTATGCTGTGGTGTGTTCCTGATTATGAATAGTCACTTTCACTTTTCAAAAGTGAGTAAATTAATGTCTGCACTGATTCAACTACTCAATATAACCTGGGGGTATTAGGGCTCATCCCAATGCTCACCGGGCTAAAAGAGGGGACACTTGGGACAGGTCTGTGGTCTATTGCAGGGTAATTATCTCCAATTCATCTGATCCATGTTTTTGGACTGTGAAGCCCTGGAAGATTCCCACAGGACCAGCAGAGAAAGGACCAAGGGCTTCCCAGCTGGGAATCGAACCCAGAACCTTCTGACTAATGACAGCATCATGCATTGATTCACTACAGTCAACTTCATATGTTATAATCAATTTGATACTGATATATAATAAAGTATTCATTCATTTTTGGGCCAAAAGATCATGGCAAAAATCTGAAAATCCCTTCAGATTCAGAAAAAGGGCCAATCATTTTAATTTGCTACTGTGTAAGCAGTTCATCTAGTCACATTTGACTGAAGTTGTGGTGAAATTGGATACGTCATGGTGCAACGAAAACATGCCAAAAGGTTGAAATTGTATTTACATTTGAAAGTGACAACCCTTGTCATTGCGAGGTCACAGCACTGCACACCATGAACCACAACGAAATTGGACCTCTGCTTTTAACCCATGCACACAAACACCGTGCAGCAGTGGGCAGCTATTGAAAGCGCCCGGGGAGCAGTGATGGGGACGGTACCTTGCTCAGGGGTACCTCAGGGCAACCTACTTTTTTTTTTTGAGGGAATCGAACCCACGATCTTCCGATGCAGGGCAACTCCCTAACCACTGGGCCACCGCTGCCCCATTTGCGGCATTTAGCAGACGCTCTTATCCAGAGCGACTTCCATGTCCTGATTACAGGGACAGTCCCCCTGGAGACACTCAGGGTTAAGGGTCTTGCTCAGGGACCCAGTGGTGGTAGTGCCAGAGGTGGGATTCAAGCCTGGAACCTCTTGAGCCATAGGTCCATTGGCAAGTACCATAACACTGGACCACCACCACCACCACCGTATTTCTGTCTTAGGTCTGAGTTGCCAAGAAGTGTGGAGAGCATGTGCACTCATTTGTGCTTGAAAAGCATAACAATGTCTCTTTCAAGCTCTCTTGCGCTCAAACTGTATCTACTCATAACTGCATGGTCAGGAGCTCCTCCAAACTGTGGTCTCCAAAACACATGGTCATAATTAGATATGAAGTCAGATCTTTAGGGGAGCATCACTTCACCTCAAACTTCTTGAGCTCCTCTTTGGCGCAAGTGTAGAGGACATCGGTGCTGGACGGGTTAGCAGCCGTCTGCTCTGCTGTGCTCAGCCAGTCCTCGAAGCGAGAGTAGTCCTCCAGGAACTTCGACCACAGACGCCATGTCTCCTCAATCCTACAGGGGGCAGCAGAGAGAGAAGCGTGAGGGGTTTAGTGCCATAATCTGTGTGCATTAGAAACCCCTGCCACTCACTGCCCCTCTATAGCTGCACTCTGCCCCATTTTACTCTCCAGTTTTATACCTTAAATATGTTTGGCCCAGGGGCTTTTTTGCACCTTTTTCTAAGCTAATATTTTAAAACTGAAAAACAGAAAGCCTAGAGATGAGATGTGTTCAAAGTAAGACATATATCTACAGTGGAATATGGTGGAATTATGTTCCCTAACAAAAGGTGCTGAAGGTGTACTCTTGAGAGAACTGCCCCAGTGATGAAAGAGCTCCCACCACAGTCAATCCCCAGGACCTTTCCTTCTGACGGTGTAATGTGGGCACTTAGTCGCACAACAAAGCTGCTTATCAGAAGTTTTTATTTAGAGGAACTTCCAGAAATACAATTGCTGGGGAAACTCACCTCATCCTCCTCTCCATGGACATGGCGCAGATGTTCCTCCAGCGGCGATCCAGGCTACGTGTGGTCTGCTGGATGGAGTCGTTCTCCACATCACTGCCACAAGCATCGGCATCATGCAGCAGCACGTCGCAGAGTGTCAGAACTGAAGCTACTCCCTCCGTGTGCTGCTCAATGTCCCTCTGCAGTTCCTGTCACCGAAGCAATGCAGCAATTCATGAAGTAGTGAATGATTTAATAGGGTGCATGTCCATCAACCCTTTGGAGATGCCTAAACATCTTCCTTAAGTAAAATGTTTCATTCAGACCAGAATGGCAGGGATTATTGTTGCCTGTCCCAATACTCAGAGGGTGAAGGGTTGAGAAGCACCCTGGACAGGTTTCTAGTCCATTGGAGAGCAAAGAGTCACACCTAGGGGACAGTTTAGCCTATCCAGTGCATGGAATGTGAACATGATGAAACCCTTTTGCAGACATGCGGAGAACATGAACATGAGAATTGAACATGTATGGCCACCTTGACTGGTAGTCTATCCCAGGTCCTGAGAGCAGTAAATATTTGATGCCTGGAAATGGAACTTTAAACGTTGGCGTACCTGCTGTTCAGCAAGTTTGCGCTGGATTTCGTCCCCGTGGCAGATGCTGTAGACGATGGGTCTGGAAAGCTCCCCCTCGATCCGGGACAGCCACGTCCGCAGGTTACTCATGTTCTTATCCAGCTGCTGCACCATCACTAGAGTTTCCTTGAGCTTCCTCACCCTGACAGATCAAAGGGACAACAAACCAGTTCATTACAACCTTCAACCTGCCAATCAATGACACGTTTATCAGCAGTTTTATCGGCTTTGGCCAATAGATAAGCTGTTTCCTGTTTCAACTCTCCTTCAAACCTCCCTACAAAGAATTCTCTCAACAACATCCAGATCTTCACATCCCCAGAGATGGAAAGCAACAAAGTACAAATACTTTGATACTTTACTTAGAAAAAGTTTTCATGTATCTGACCGTCTCAGACTAAATGGACCCAAACACAGAAGAGACGTCCCTCTGTGTGTCCATCGGTGCAGGACAGAGTGAAGGAGAGTGAGAGAGAGGACAGGGAGAGTGGACGGTGGAGTTCAGGGTGTGTTGAGTGTGTGTCCGTGATGGAGAACTAGTAGAGACGGTGATGAAAGTGAAGCGGTGAAGTTCATGTGGATTATTTTCAGTAGACTGTTTTTATTGGAGTTGAAGTTCGAGGCTTTAATAGTCTTTAATTCTATTAATATGGAGTGAGATTCAGTTCACTTTCAGCACAGACAGACACTCCAGACGTCCTTCAGAGGAGACACGTCTCACTTTACACTCTCAGTACATTCCTGTACTTTTACTTTACACTCTCAGTACATTCCTGTACTTTTACTTTACACTCTCAGTACATTCCTGTACTTTTACTTTACACTCTCAGTAAATCCCTGTACTTTTTAATTTACACTCTCAGTACATTCCTGTACTTTTTACTTTACACTCTCAGTACATTCCTGTACTTTTTATTGGTACAGAGTAAAGTTTCTCCTAAGAATGTGTGGATTTTTGTCACATCTGCTTTTCAGAGAGCAATTTTTTTGTAAATCATGCTAATAAGGTGTTGTGAAGAAGCAAGTTCACACTTGCTCGCCTCATTTCCTCGACTCCAGGTGATCAAGGTTATTTTGATTATGTAAGAATGCTGTTTGGGTTCAAATCTGGTCTCATCTTTTCTGTTTCCCAGTCAGTGTTACAGATTACATTACAGAGCTGACTCCCTCTCCTCCCTACTTCTCTAATGGCCTTTCTCTGCCTCTCTCTCTCTCTCACACACACACACACACACACACACACACACACACACACACACACACAAACACTCATTCTCCCATCTCCCACTAATTTAGCTTCTCTCTTTCTCTCTCTTGCTTTCTCACCCCACCTCCATCTTTCTCTCTCACTACTAGTTGCTCCCCCTGATTAACTTTCTCTGACTCTCACGCTCTTTTACAGACATACACACACTGCCCCTTTCTCTCTAACTCTCATTTATTCTCCCTTTTTCTCTGATGCCACTCTACTCTCTCTCTCTCTCTCTCTCTCTTTCTCTCTCTATATATATATCTCTTTGCTAACCTCTCTCTAATTGGCTCTCTCTCTCTCCCTCAGACTCCACAAATCAGGTCGCCCAAAATGACTCTCCACTCCATTCTCATCAGTTCAGTACTCTCATCCATGACGCTGCTCCAGTGACGTAATCATGCTGGACCCAGTCATGTGATTACAATGGAGGAGGAACCAAAACACACCAGAGTGATACGTGGCAGCGAGGACATGGAAGCCCACACTCTGACGATGAACGTCCTCAAGCACAGACACACGGCGTCCAGCCGAGCGTACCCAGTGCCAACACAGTGCCCACGGTGCCCAAAAATCCCGGCCTGACTGTCCACAAATCACATGTGAAGGTCACTGCTGTGCAGGAGTGCATGATCAGGCATGCAGTGACTGCAGACCTGCATCTGTGCAGAAATTACAGCACCTCCTAACTCAAGCCACAGCTACAGCCACCCTGCACTAAAGTACCCTGACAGCTGGCCATCATTCATCCCTATATTCAGCTCTATGCTGGACAAAAGCACTGCCCATCCCCCAGTCCGACCCATTCTCTCTCTCTCTCTCTCTCTCTCTCTCTCTCTCACACACACACACACACACACACACACACACACACACAGTGGATGAGGGAGTCCATTGTAAAGAGTAGCAGGTGGTACTCACTCACAGACCGGTGCAGCCACTCCATGGTTCTCTCTGGTTATTGTGAGCATTTCGGCTAACACACACTTTCTGACACACACTCTGCAGGCATAGCATCCCCTCCTCTGCTGCCCCCTACTCTCTCTCTCTTTCACTCTCTCTCTTTTCCTTGCTCTCCCTCTCTGTCCCTCTCATGTCTTGCAGTCTCCCTTTCTGTCTTCCCTTATTGTGTTTCTTTTTTCTTTCTCCTTTTAGTTCCATCTGTCCACCAGTAACGCTGTACCTCTGTCCTGTCTCCTTTCTTTTCTTGCCCCCATCTCTCTCTCTCTCTCTCTCTGTGCAGGCACACTTGACATGAAAGGTTTAATGAGCACATCAACTGTTACTATTGTGTGTGTGTGTGTGTGTGTGTGTGTGCGCCTGTTTTTGACTGGCTGGGACAGCTGGGCGGTGCGACGCAGGACATCCTGAGCTTACGCCCAGTCAGCAAAAGCCAATTAAACCTGAACCTCACCTGACCAGATTACACCGTGAGCCAGAGAAACACCTGGCTCATGGCATCTCTATGGCAACGGATACTCAGACAGCGTCATGCAGAGCTGGACATGATACACGCGGGAGACTCAGGGGGGTCATTTAGTGGGACAATATCTCCCCTCACCCGGTAGAGGGGTGGCAATTGGCAAAAAAAACAAGTTCAAAAAGCACCGCCATTTAAAAGATGCATCACAATGTGTTGGCAGCATTTTATGACTATCCATCTTATTCCTCATGGTGTTACCTTGGAAACGATAATGGTCATTGTTTCCAATGAAGCAGTGGACATAGCCATTAGGTGCTTCTAGCCTTGAACAGCGGCCCCTTCATAGGCACCTAATAAATATAGGGCTCTTTACAAAAGGGCAAAAAAAAAAACGGCAGGCGCTGTTTAACCCTTGCTAATTTACAGAGAAGACACACTTTATCATTTTAATCGTCACTAATGAGGATGCAGTGTGTGAGTGAGACGTGTGGCAGGAATACAGAACCGAATACAGAAGCTAAATTCCATGATAAGCCACTTTTCCACGGTCTGCCTGAGTATCTCCATTCAGCTCCTTTCTGCACAGAGGATTAGAGACAATGCAGAGTCCAATCCTCTTTCCTGAGTTTAGCCAAGAAGCATGTTGTTCTATATACAGGAAAAGTCGTGAACCACACATTTCTTTACATTTTGCTGGGAATCACCTTGTTGGTGCATAAATATTATTTGATGCTCGTCAAACTGTCTTATTTTTGGCATATTGAGTCGATCATATGAAAGAACAAATGTTTCAGAGCTCCCGGCTGCAAAGTGTCTAAAGAAATAAGGTTCTAGATAAAGGGGTTCCACGCATTCAGCATTCAGCATCAGCAGTAAATGAATCACCTGATCATCTGGAATCATCTGTACCTGTTTCTTCACTGCTTCATGTCTTAAGTGAGACGCTTTGTTCTGCCTGAAGGTTCAGACGTAGATCACTGTGTGGATTAACCAACACAGAACTATCAAACTGCTCAGGTACAGAGACTGGACTGAACATGAGAGACAACAACACTGTCCTTCAGGAAGATCTGGAGAACCGCTCCTCAACATTAACAATACAAGAAAGTTTGGAAGCAAAAGATGAAGAATCTGCGTGCACACAAACACACACCCAGTCGAGACATGGTGAGTGGCAGGCGACTCTAATGTAACATCTGCCTTCCTCCAAGTCAATGCCATGCATTTCAGCACACAATGCCTGATCGGCTCTCATCCAATAGGAGAGCAGTGTAGGAGCAATCTGATTGGCTGGATGACACAATGACAGGAGGTGGACACAAAGGTCCGAGACTTCATACAGCAGCTGCCCAGTGTGTGTGTGTGTGTGTGTGTGTGTGTGAGAATGCCAGATGGGTGACCGAGCAACCTCTGTGATTTTAAGTGACAAAAGCGAACGAAAGGCCTGAGTCAACTCAACTAATCTCCTTTGTAGAGTTGACTGTGCACACACACACACACACACACACACACACACACACACACACATCTGCTGACCCTTCACACATCTTATAAAGCTATGCAGAGACAAGGCACGGCCTGCTGGAGCTGTGGAAACATCCCATAATGCAAATGTCTCAAAAACAAATGACCTCATGGCTCAGAAGGGATCATAAACAAACACCAGCACACAGTCACCTTTCATCAAACATGTAGTTGTTTTTCTACGTCACAAATCCTCTCCAGGAACACACTTCTGCACGTGGTAACACACTTACTGCCTGGCCCTAAGAAGAGTTTTTTGCCTTACTTTCTTTTTTTAAGATATTTTTAAATCAGGTCTAAATTAGGAACTGTGGATTTAGTCTAGTGTCGTTTTTTCAGCACCTTAGGATGAATTCTTAAATATTTTAAGGCAATTACATAAGTTATATGAGCAAACATAAAATATCAGAAAATTCATGTGCAGAATCGATCAACAGAATCAATATTATTATGAAAAATCTTGATGGGGATTTTTAAATGGATCTATATCAGAGGTCCTCTCAGGGGTCAACGCTAAATTAAAGAAATGAAATATAAAATACAGCCTAAAGTAGAGCATATGGGAAAGTAAAACTGAATGGAAAACACAGGCTAAATGAAAATAAACCCTAAACTGTCCTGAGAGAAAAGCGGGAGCCCGTCAGCCTCTGCGATCTGGATGCCGAACTGGAAGAAGTGCAGGAGGTGCGGATGACGTTAAGCTCACGTGAGCTTAAGTGAAGGTGGCAGCCTGCGAGCTGACGGCAGAGACAGATAAGTCACGGGCCAAAGTCAAGGCGAAGGGCAAGACAAGCTCCCAGGACGGCAGGCGGCGAGTGACTGATGATAACAGAGACCACCTGTTCAGTCCGCAAGCTGGTGGCCAAGCGGGAGCACGAGACTCTAACGAGCCACAACAGGCCCTCATAACATCGCCCCCCGTGCACGGCACACAGTGAACCACACTAAATGCAGTCTCTGCTTTTAATCAAAACATTGTCCAGCAGGCGGCAGCCATATCTAGCACCTGGGGAGCAGGGATGGGGATGGTACCTTGCTCAAGGGTACCTCATGGCAGCCTACTGCTCTGGGATTTGAACCCACGACCTTTTACTCTTGGGGCCTAGTCTCTAGTATTAAACTCTAAACTCTAGTATTAAACTCATCTCTAATATTAATTTAAAATTCAGTTCTGATATTGTTAATTCCTCTTTAAACAAACTGAATTAAATGATTACTAAGTAGCTGATGTGCCGAGGGTTAGGGTCAGGTGTTAGGGTTAGGTTTAGGGTTTAGGGTTAGGGGTAGGGTTAAGTGTTAGGTTTAGGGGTAGGGTTGGTGTTAGTCTTAGGGTTAGGTGTTAGGGGTTAGGGGTAGGAGTAGGGTTAGGTGTTAGGGTTAGGTTTAGGGGTAGGGTTAGGTTTCGGTGTTAGGGTTAGGTTTAGGGTTAGGGTTAGGTGTTAGGTTTAGGGTTAGGGGTAGGGTTAGGTGTTAGGGTTAGGTGTTAGGGTTAGGTTTAGGTGTGAACTTACCTGGACTCGATGTGATCAAACAGGTGCTGCCAGCGGTCACTGATGTCCTTGATCTTCTCGTTGACCTCTGCCTCCTTGGTCTTGTTGCTGGCTCTGATAAGCTGCTCTCCCAGCTGCTTCAGGTGCGTCTTGTTCTCACTGAACAGGTTTATTTCCTCCATGCAGTCCTGCAGAGTAAAGTCGAGGGAAACATTAAGAGATTCAGATTAGGCTACTTGGCTAATTCAGATTAGCCAAGATCTCATCTAAAACTGAGCTTTTGCTCAACTTTCTCACTAGGCCAAAAAGTATGAGCGGGAAGCCAAATGGGTTGAAGGTTTGTGATATCTTGTTCTCGCCGCCTCAATTGATCCATGTTGCCTGGACAACCTGCTTGGTTCCAATGTACCACTTATCTGTCCTCCAAGGACATCCGTTGTGTTTATTTGGGGATGTTCTTCCAGCGTTGACATATAAACAAGCATGAGCGGTGGTTATAAAGCCATTCATTTACTATAGTTTGGACCTGCTTGATACATGCAGGCCAAATAGTCTTCAGAAAAGTGTTTAGTTCAGATTTGCTATTTTACCATCATCACCGTCTCATAGGGACACTCAAAGACGTGTGGATGGAAGAAAAATGACTCTATTTGTATTGAAGATGTCTGGTTTCATTCACCACCTCTAAAGGGTCCGAATCTTATCACACCAAACCCACCTCGGACGAATGTTGCCATGGTTTTCCTTGGACAATCTTACTCCTCACATGTTCCAAGATAATCCATGAGATGATCAGTTGGTTCAAAATAAAAAATATTTAGATCACTGATCAAGTGAAAGTGACTATGTGTCATGGTGAAACACAGCACACAGTGAACCACAACAAAATGCAACCTCTGCTTTTTTCCCAGGGAAGGGAACCTCAGGACAATCTACTGGTCTGGGATTTGAACCCATGACCTCCTTGGTTCCTCTTCCTTGGGCCTAGTCCCTAAAATCCCAGACTATGTTTTTCCACTACTCCCAATTTCTAGCTCCCTTTTCTGTTTCGTTCCTTCTCTGTTCTGTGTGGGTTCTGTGGGCAGATTGTCCACCGGTAATTTTTTTGTGAAGAGTACAGACCAAGCAGCTGCTGGAGGGGTGGCTGGCTTTTGGGAGGAACTCCACATCAGGACATCAGCTCCTGATATATAATCAAATGTCCAGCAACTTTGGATCTTTATGAATGTAGTAACTCTTTAGAGGGATGCACTGCGTCACACTAAACTTCCTGGTCTCCAGGCCAGTGTTGGCCTTGTGCTTAGGGACTAGGCCCC
>CM029367.1:1953400-1968400 GCA_017165825.1 Hepsetus odoe
TCTCTCACTCACTTCTGCCCCCTAGTTCCCGCCCCTCTGTCCTGTCCCAACAGGATTAAGGTCTCAGGGCCGTTTGGGGAGGAGGGGGACTGGGGTAGCTGCTTCACAGGCCAGAGAGGATGATGAGGTCTGCTGGTGTTTTGCCCATTTTCAAGCTGGTCTGAGAGCAGGGACTAAGTCAACACGAGTCAGTTTGGTCCAAAATACAGCCAAGACATGTTTACTTTTAGTGTTCCAAATGGCAAGCTGACGTCCTGACCTAAGCTGGAGCGTTTCCATAGAAATGTCCCTACTTTAACTTGGAATTTAAATGAAACAGGAAAAGTCCAGACAGAGGGACAGACAGGCAGACGTCTCACCCAAAGGGTGCTCGCTGTAGCGGACGCATATCACTCTTCTGCTACCAACGGCTGGACGTTAACCTGGATCATGGATAGTTTTGGAGACAAGCATAACTCACTCCAGGACCAGGTCCCAACTGCTGTCAGGTGTGTCCAGCCAGGCCAGAGCTTAGAGCTTGGAGTTTAGTTCATGTTAGTAGCGATGTGTTTAGGGTCTAGGCCCTGTGATCAGAAGGTCATGGGTTTGAATCCCACACCACCAGTAGGTTACTAGGAGGCTCCCTTGAGGAAGGTATTGTCCCCATCACTGCTCCTTGGGTGCTGTGTGCTGCTAAATACAAAGGATGCATTTTGTGAGGGTTCACTGTATGTCTGCCATCATAAAGGCCTCTGTAGGAGTAATGTACCCCTATGAACGCTACCCTCCAGCAAAGTGTTACTTATTATACGAGGGCATGAAGAGGCGTGGTGTGAATTTTTCTCAAATTCCCAACCGGGAGTTTGCTCTCGCCCGCAGCAGCAACCCCACGAAGCCCTGCCCTCCTCCGCCTCCTGGATCGGCCGTTTCAGCCTGACCTCAGCCTCCCAGACGCCATGGTTCGGCCAGTCCGGCCACACAGCGGTCCCAGTTCTGAAAAACAGGGAAGCACACTTCTGAGGACATTGTCCCACTTAGCTGAACAACTCCTTCACACACACACACACACACACACACACATACACACACACACACACTCCAATAAAAACAACATAAAAATCACAGAATCAGACTGAGCTCACACGACACACTGACCCCAGCCTGACCAGACCAGCAATACACTGACTAGACCAGGCGAGTCTGTGAGTGTGGGAGGAGTGGAGTGTGAGTGTGTGAGTGTGTGAGTGTGTGTGTGAGTGTGTGAGTGTGATCATGAAAGAAAGCAGTTCTGATCCAGCTTTGTCACACAAATATAGGTCAGCAGACTAAATAATACTGTACAGCGCCTCTCTCTCTCTCTCTCTCTCTCTGTCTCTCTCTCTCTTCTCTCCCCTCTCTCTCTCTCTCTCTCTCTCTCTCTCTCTCTCTCTCTCTCTCTCTGTCTCTCTCTCTTTCTCTCCCCTCTCTCTCTCTCTCTCTCTCTCTCTCTCTCTCTCTCTCTTGTCTCTCTCTCTTTCCTCCTCTCCCTCTCTTTCCCTATACTTTTCCCTCTCTCTCTCTCTTTCTCTCTCTCTCTCTTTCTCCCTCTCCCCACCCTCTCTCTCTCTCTCTCTCTCTCTCTCTCTCTCTCTCTGCTCCCTCTCTCTCTCTCTCTTTTCTCTCTCTCTCTCTCTCTCACTCCAACTTTTTTCTTTTTCTTTCCCTCTCTTCTTTCTCTTTCTGGAGAATTTAGATCTGAGTGTTGACTGTAGTCATAAACGAGTCATGTGTTAATCCAGGTCTGTATCTTTATCAGCTCCTGTAAAATCTTGATTTCCCATCTGACCCTAAGAAACTGATTGTGACTGTGGTGACCTTTGGATTGGACGCTGGGAGATCTGGGCTGGAGCAGTGAGATTTGGGCTTGACAGTGTGAGATTTGGGCTGGACAGTGTGAGATCTGGGCTTGACAGTGTGAGATTTGGGCTGGACAGTGTGAGATCTGGGCTTGACAGTGTGAGATCAGCTTGACAGGAGATTTGGGGCTGGACAGGAGATCTGGGCTTGACAGTGTGAGGGGCCTGGCTGAGCAGTGTGAGATTTGGGCTGACAGTGCGTGAGATCTGGCTGGACAGGAAATCTGGGCTGACAGTGTGAGACGGGGCTGGACAGTGCAGTCTGGGCGATGCGTGAGATTTGGGCTGACAGTGTGAGATCTGGCTGACAGTGTGAGATCTGGGCTGGCCACTGTGTGAGATTGGGCTGACAGTGTGGAGATTTGGGCTGACAGTGACATTTGGGCTGACAGTGTGAGATTTGGCTGACAGGAGATTTGGGCTGACAGTGGGGGAATCTGGCTGACAGTGAGATTTGGCTGACAGTGAGATCTGGGCTTGACAGTGTGAGACGGGCTGACAGTGGAGATTTGGCTGGACAGGGAGATTGGGCTGGACAGTGTGAGATTTGGGCTGGACAGAAGGCGATGAGTCTTTATTTACTGCAAGTTGGGTATCAAACTGAAGAAACTGCTTCATCATTTTCAGAAATGTTCTTAAGTCTGTGTTTAAAATAAAAGATTTATGAGGACACTAATCATTTTCCCATACAATACTGTTTCTCTCTCTCTGTCTCTTTCTCTCTTATTCTCTCTTTCTACCTTGATGATATCAGCTGTGAGACTCGTCCTCTTTCCCAGCATGCACTGGGAGCGCTCCCAGTCGTCTTGCAGGGTGGAGAGGTCGGTTTGCAGCTGGACCTGTGTGACATCATCACTGGCGGAGAAGAGCTGACGACCCACATCCAGCAGGAGAAGATACTCAGAGAGAGACTTGCAGAAGAATGACTGAACATGCTGGAGAGAGAGAGAGAGAGAGAGAGAGAGGGAACAAAAGAGAGAGAGAGAGAGAGAGAGAGAGAGAGAGAGAGAGAGAATGAGAAGAGACTGATTTTCTCTGACGTGTGATTATGAATCTGAATGAACCACATGCAGTAAAGCAGGCAGGTTTACCCTCAGGTCCTCCAGCAGGACGCGCAACTGGGCGATGCTGCAGTGTGTGGGCCCAGTGGGCGGGACGAGGACATGTCCCAGTCCCAGTAATCTGTGGAGTTTGCGGAGTGTTTCCCTGTAAAGGTGCCAGTGTCGTATCAGCCCCTCCACTAGTGAGCGCCGCTGAGCCGCCTTCTGTACGGCGCCCTGCCAGTGCTCTCTGAGCTGAGCCAGCTTCAACAGGAAATCACTCCTGCAGACACACACACAAAACATATACGCTTACTCTCACACTAGACGTTCGTCAGGTGGCTCTTTCAGTTTTCATGACCGGCACTGAACCCTGAAGAGCAAAAATCCATAAAACTCAAGAACAGGTGAGTAATTTCTCCTTTTTTTCTAAACTAACAGATATTTTGATCAAAATGAACGGGGGAAAAACTAAGATATGAGGACAGACTGGAGGTTTGGGGCTCTTCCAATCTTCTGTCACCATGTCTCAGTCTTTAAAACCAGTGACGTCCCTGCCAGAGCTCCACTTTGAGGACGTCTCCATGTATCTTGTGGAGAATCCCTCCACACTGACGTCAGGATGAAAGTTTACAGAAGGACAGACGGAGGTGTGTGTCTTCGGTGTGGATGGGACAATAATGCCGCTGCTTGGGAAACGAAGGATGAGAAACTCTTTACTGTTAAAAGTTAACATGCTGAGAGAGAGAGAGAGAGAGAGAGAGAGAGAGAGAGAAGGAGCAAAAGTAAGGAGTAACAACGTTATTCATGTTAGTCACATGACTGCGAGGACAATAAACACTCAGGAGGATCTGGAGGAAAGAAAAAGTGAAAGGACGTGCTGAAGAGGCGTTGCTTTGCTTTAAGGAAAGGGAGGAGACTGGCCTGAACCCACACCAGCAGGAGCCCTTAAGGACTAAAAGGCAATAATTAGTGCCTTTCGGAAGCTGCAGTTTACTGAACAGGGGGACACACTGGGAGACATAAGGCTGTATAACATCTAAATAAACCTTTCGGACACATGACGTTAATATTGCAGACAATTCTAACGAGCAGCTCGTTAACTTACCTGTCCTCCACCTCTCCTCTGTGTAACAGGTTCAGGGCCTCCGTGAGGACGGAGTGCAGAATCTGATGGCCTAAAGAGAGCTCGGCCTGGAACCGCTGAGAGACAGAAGGACAATCAGACAGAGGGACAGACAGAAAGACAGAGTCTGAAAATATTTTTTTACATTTAACATTTTTATCTGGGTTGCTGTTGGCTGTGTGTGTGTATGTGTGTGTTTGTGTGTGTGTGGATTACCTGGTGTGTGTGTAGCTGATGTCTGAGCTGAGTGTAGCTTGAAGAAATGTCTCCTGCAAGACTGTCCTCCATCCTCTGCAGAAACACCATCCAGCTCTCACATCTCTGCTCAAAATCCTGCTGCTGGAGAGAGAGAGCCTGCAACTCACTACACACACACATGCACACACACACACACACACACACACACACACACACACACACACACACACACACACACACACACACACACACACACACACACATATATACACCTTCACCTATCTTTAATAGTCTTTAATTCTATTAATATGGAGTGAGATTCAGTTCACTCTCAGCACAGACAGACGCTCCAGACGTCCTTCAGAGGAGACACGTCTCACTTTACACTCTCAGTACACTCCTGTACTTTTTACTTTACACTCTCCGTACATTCCTGTACTTTTTACTTTACACTCTCAGTACATTCCTGTACTTTTACTTTACACTCTCAGTACATTCCTGTACTTTTTACTTTACACTCTCAGTACATTCCTGTAATTTTACTTTACACTCTCAGTACATTCCTGTACTTTTTACTTTACGCTCTCAGTACATTCCTGTATTTTTTCCTGCAGTTCTTTTAATGAGAAATTTGTAGAAAACTCTTGCCTGATTCTCTCCTGAGTCTGAGCACAGGCCTGAGCCCAGTTCCTGTTCAGCGCCTGCAATTTTCGGGTTGTGGGGTCACCAAGGGTCATCTTGAAACTGAGACTGTTCAGCAGCTCAAGGTCAGCAGAGTGAGAACTCAAGTCCAACAAATGAGTCTGAGGCGGACAGAGACGTCCTTACTGTCAGTCTAGAGTCTGAGAGTAGATTTATTCATAAAAAACACAAGAACTGTCCACTTTATCAGAAGCACAGAGGACTTTAGAATAATGGCCAGAGAGGCAATGTAGAGGAGGGTGCGTGTTTCCAATAAAGTGACCACTGTGTGGAGGTAGATGAGTGTTTCTAATAAAGTGGCCATTTAAAATAGATATCTGGCAAACCTTCGTTATGTCTGTATGTTCATAGTCTATTTGTCGACTTTGCTTATTCTTCCACTCCTCTAAAAGAGCTTCTAGTGAATCCATCAACTGCTCAAATTCCTGAAGCTGATGGAGATCCTCCTAAACACACACACACACACACACACACATGAACACACGAACACATCAGAGTACTGTTCTATATGAAGGCAAAGGCAAAATGATGCATCAATAATGTACATTTCTTACCTTCACCTCCCGTAGCTTCACTTTCAGCGTCTCCTCAAACTGGAGACACCCTCGCGTCAACAACCTGAGCTCAGATTGGACAAAGTCCACTGCGGTCGGCTCCATCTGATCGGTCAGCACTTTGGAGGCCTCATGCACTTTGTCCAGGTCAGTGTGGAGACACTGTGTGTTCTTCAGCAGCTCCTGAACATGAGATGGGGTTTCAGTAAGTACAATAGATCTTTTCTGGTCATCGGGGGACACAAACACATCCAAAAGTGCCCCCTTGTGGAGAATCTTCAACCTTCTAAATACGAGCGAGTTTCAATGAGAAAATGACCTTTTTTTCATATCTCATTGTGTAGCAGGAGCAAGAAACATTTTTGTATATATTTGTGTATATTTGGTGTATATATATATATATATATATTCTATATCATGATTTGAAGAAATATACTGCTTGTCTCTCCTCTGAACATGTCCAAACCAATGCAATCTCACTTCTTCCACTTCTCTCCAGATTGTCCAACCTGAGCTGTCTCTCTAACATACTCGTCCCTAATCCTGTCCTGGAATCCTGCACCACAGCCTTTTCATCACCGTCTCCAACCAGTATAACACAGCTGGTCTCACTACCATGCTGTAAACCTTCCCATCCGCTCTTGCTGGTCCCTGCCACACTGCTTTTCTACTTTTCTACTTTTCTCCAAGCGTGCTGTAGAGGATTATAATGGAGGTCTGTGAGCTGGAACAGTGTGTGGACATACGTCCAGGCGGAGGATGCAGCCCGTGAGCTCCTCGGTGCTGCTCTCTGGCTGGGACGCAGACACTGACAGAGTGGAGAACTGGTCTCTGTATAGCTGCAGCTTCTGAGAGCAGGTACTGGACAGAGCTGAGTATTGTCTCCAGGCTCTCAGCAGGGTGTGTAACTCCTGAGAAGTGTGTGTGAGTCTCTGCCTGACCTCTGACCACCTGGAAGACATGAGGACAGGTAGACATAAACTCACCGTCCATTTTATTAGAATCTACTTCCACTCAGTGAAGTAGTGAGTGAGCGAGTGAGTGAGTGAGTGAGTGAGTGATTTAGTGAGTGAGTGAGTGAGTGAGTGAGTGCATGAGTGATTTAGTTTGTGATTTAGTGAGTGAGTGAGTGATTTAGTGAATGAGTGAGTGATTAAGTGAGTGAGTGATTTAGTGAGTGTGTGAGTGATTTAGTGAGTGAGTGAGTGAGTGAGTGAATGATTTAGTGAGTGAGTGATTTAGTGAGTGAGTTTGTGAGTGAGTGAGTGAGTGATTTAATGAGTGAGTGAGTGCATGAGTGATTTAGTTTCTGATTTAGTGAGTGAGTGAGTGAGTGATTTGGTAAACGAGTGGGTGATTTAGTGAGTGATTAAGTGAGTGAGAGTGATTTAGTGTGTGCGTGAGTGATTTAGTGAGTGATATAGTGAGTGCGTGAGTGATTTAGTGAGTGAGTGAGTGAGTGAATGATTTAGGGAGTGATTTTGTGAGAGAGTGAGTGAGTGAGTGATTTAATGAGTGAGTGAGTGAGTGAGTGATTTAGTGAACAAGTGAGTGTGTGAGTGATTTAGTTAATGATTTAGTGAGTGGGTGATTTAGTGAATGATTTAGTGAATGAGTGAGTGATTTTATGAGTGATTTAGTAAGTGATTTAGTGAGTGAGTGATTTAGTGAGTGCGTGAGTGATTTAGTGAGTGAGTGAATGATTAAGTGAGTGATTAAGTGAGTGAGTGAGTGAGTGAGTGAGTGAGTGTGTGATTTAGTGAGTGCTTGAGTGATTTAGTGAGTGCATGAGTGATTTAGTGAGTGAGTGATTTAGTGAGTGATTTTGTGAGTGAGTGAGTGTGTGAGTGATTTAGTGAACAAGTGAGTGTGAGTGATTTAGTGAACAAGTGAGTGTGTGAGTGATTTAGTTAATGATTTAGTGAGTGGGTGATTTAGTGAATGATTTAGTGAATGAGTGAGTGATTTTATGAGTGATTTAGTAAGTGATTTAGTGAGTGAGTGATTTAGTGAGTGTGTGAGTGATTTAGTGAGTGAGTGAATGATTAAGTGAGTGATTAAGTGAGTGAGTGAGTGAGTGTGTGATTTAGTGAGTGCTTGAGTGATTTAGTGAGTGCATGAGTGATTTAGTGAGTGAGTGATTTAGTGAGTGATTTTGTGAGTGAGTGAGTGTGTGAGTGATTTAGTGAACAAGTGAGTGTGAGTGATTTAGTGAACAAGTGAGTGTGTTAGTGATTTAGTGAATGATTTAGTGAACGAGTGAGTGATTTAGTGAGTGAGTGATTTAGTGAGTGATTAAGTGAGTGAGACTGATTTAGTGATTGTGTGAGTGATTTAGTGAATGAGTGAGTGAATGATTGAGTGAGTGAGTGAATGATTGAGTGAGTGAGTGAATGATTTAGTGAGTGAGTGAGTGATTTAGTGAGTGAGTGAGTGAGTGATTTAGTGAGTGAGTAAGTGAGTGAGTGAGTGATTTAGTGAGTGAGTGAGTGAGTGAGTGATTTAGTGAGTGAGTAAGTGAGTGAGTGAGTGAGTGAGTGAGTGAGTGAGTGAGTGAGTGAGTGATTTAGTGAGTGAGTAAGTGAGTGGATGAGTACTATACTCTAAACTAACCGGGTTCTCTCTCTCTGGAGTTGCTCAGACAGTGGCTGGGCGGTTCCTGGGTGGATCTTGTTAACGAGGATGGGCAGTGCTTGATTAAGCCCCTCCCACTTCCTGTCAATCTCCTCAGCTTCGCCTTGTAGTGCCTGGACATTACAGGACAAATAAATACACCAGCACAATGACAGCATCCTAAAGCAGTGATTAAGAACCACAACTTTAAATCTTGAATCATTGCAGCCGCTCCAACGGTGCTCAGTAGTTTGTTTGGCCCCGGCGAGCTTGTATGCAAGCCTGACAGTGTCGGGGCTCCTTATGACGGATGTTGTCCTGGGGTATCTCCTCCCAGATCCTGACCAGGGCATCACTGAAGTTCTGGATTTAGGTCAGGCGAGTGTGGAGGCCAGTCAATGGTATCAATTCCTTTATCCTCCAGGAACTGCCTGAATTATCCTGCACCAGGAGGAACCTGGAACCCACTGCACCAGCGAAGGGTCTCACAACGTCTAAGGATTTCATCCCGATACTTATTGGCAGTCTGGGTGCATCGTTTATCGGGTGCATCCCTCCGTGGATATTCCTCCCCAGACCAACACTGTCCACCACCAAACCGATCAGGCTGAACAATGTTTCAGGCACCATCACGTTCACCGCGGCTTCTCCAGACCCTTTCACATCTGTCGCATGAGTTCAGACTGAACCTGCTCTCATCTGTGACAAGCTCAGGGCACCAGTGCTGGACCTGCCCATTCTGGTGTTCTCTGGCAAATGCCAGTCGAGCTCCACGAGGCCAGGCAGTGAGCACAGGGCCCACTAGAGGACGTTGGGCCTTCAGGCCACCCTCATGAAGTCTGTTTCTAATGGTTTGGTCAGAGACATTCATGCCAGTATTCTGGCAGTACTCATCCTGTTCCTCCTTCCACAAAGGGGCAGATACCGGTCCTGCTGACTGGTCAAAGACCTCTGCTGGCCCTGCTGTCCTAGATCAACAGCCTTTCTCATGGAACCTCCTCCGTGCTCTTGAGACTGTGCTGGGAGACACAGCAAACCTTCTGGTAATGGCACGTCTTGATGTTCCATCCTGGTGGAGCTGGACTGCCTGTAGGGTCTCTGTAGGGTCCCGGTATCTCCTCATGCTACCAGTAGAGACACTGACCCAAGTAAAATACCAGTCCTGTGTTTGGGGTCGACTCATTGTTGCCCCTTTAGTGCACCTGTTGTTAATTTCATCAACACCAAAACAGCCAACCCTGATTAACCCCCCTCCCCCGATCCTGAACTGACCAGATCAACTGACCAGATCAACATCCCACAAGTTTAACTGACTGGATACTAAACTCTGATTTAAAAGTCTTCCTTTCATTTTTTGAGCTGGGTATGTTTTATGGTAATCTGAATTCTCAACACCCTCAACATACAAATCAGTCGAGCTCCTGCTTCTATCGCAGCTCCAATCAGAACAAATGAAATCTTTCAATCACATACAGCACCTGTAACCCATCGTTGCTCCTCTCCACAGATTGGAGGGAAATGTGGGGGGCGTGCCAAAGGTCCAGTGATTGGTCAATCCTCACGGTGCTGAAAAACAATCCAGACCGTCCACTTTCAACCTGAGACCACAGGGTGACCACCTGCTGCAGAGTCGTCCTCAGAGTCCCGTTCTGAAAAAAAAAAAACAGACCTTTACATGCAGCTGAATCACATCAGCTGTTCAAAAGGTGCAAAATGAACAGATTTGATATAAAATGTTGAATTAGTGAAGTGAAAGTGACTATTTGCCATTGGTAACAAACAGCATTTGGCAACAAAATGACTCCTCTGCATTTAACCCACAAACACCGTGCAGGGGGCAACCATACATCCGGTGCCCAGGAAGCAGTGTTGGGGACGGTACCTTGGGACCTAAGGGCAACCTGCTGGACTGAGATTCAAACCAATGACCTTCTAATAGTATTTAATAAGTTATAGGGGTTCAAGTAAAGGTTATAGCACATACTTAACAAAGCTAAAGTGGCTACTAATAATTTATGGTAGATAAAAAAATTGTCAATCATTTATAGAAGTTTCTTATAAACAGGAAATTTGAGCAATGAATAGTAAATACTGAAACATTTAAAGTAAATACTGAAACATTTAAAGTAAATACTGAAACATTTATAGCAGATGCTCAATAATTGACAGCATTTAATAATCTATAATGGTTAAAGGAAAAATATAGTAGAAACTTTAGTTTTTGTTTATTGTTTATAGTACATAATAAAAAAATGATAATGGATACAAATAATTGATAGTAGATTGTAGATAACTAATAGTATATAATTAATAACAGGAGGTTTGGACTAATTTATAGAAAAGGTTTAGTAGATATTGAGTAATTTACAGTAAATATATATAGCGTTACCCGTTCAGACAGACGAGTAAACGACTGCTCGACTCTGTGAACGTGTCTGATGAAGTCGGCGTCCCTGTCCTCTTCATCACCACTCAGCCTCCTCTTCCTCAGCTCACTCAGCTCAGCGCAGCGAGACTTCAGCCTCTCGTCCAGCTCCTGAGAGCAGGCATGAAAGCCCAGGAGAAAGAGTGAGAGAATGAACGACAAAAGAGCGTGAAGACTTCACAGCCCTTATTGGTTCCAGACGGAGGAGCTGGAGCTGTGTGGATGAAACTTCACTCCTCCAGCCCCCAGAAGAGTGAGGGTTCATCAAAAGCATGTCTGTGCATTAATCCGTATCTAACCTCACTGACTGTCAGGCTGCTCTCGACCATGGACAGACTGATGGGACTCTCAGCCAATCGAATCCACTCCTCACGACCTTTGACCCAGCTGTTCAGTATCCGCAGTTTGGCTTCTCTTTCAGCACAAACTCTGAGCTGCTGCTCCGTCTGCTGCAACTGGAGACACAACACAGGCCTGCCTTTATCAGCTTTATTATTATTGCTGTTGTTGCTGTTGTTGTTATATCACAATAATAATAATAATAATAATAATAATAATATTGTTGTTATTATAACTATGTGTTTATTTATTTATTTATTTATTGTGTTAAAATATGTTTTTATGTTTTATATAGGCATATTTACCTGTGGTATATTAGTAATAATTTATTGATGTATTATTATTATTATTATTGTTGTTGTTGTTGTTGTTGTTATTATTGTTGTTATTATTTATTTATTTATTTAAATTATTTTAACACAATAAAAATATACATAATATGATCAATATATATTGAGTGTATTTGTATATCAAATGAATATAGATATATTTATAGTCCATTTTTATTTTTAGTATTTTTTAATTTATTTTAATTTATGTTTTATATAGACATATATACTCTTGGTCTATTATTAACATTTAATATTTATAAATCAAGAATAAACATGTAAATATACAAGTACCTGAGTGTGTGTGTGTAATTATACCATTGGTGAGTACGATTATTCCTGCGGCTGGTGTGTGTGTCTCACCTTTGTGTTTATCAGTGTGTGTACTGTGTGCCAGTGGAAGTTGAGGTCTCCCAGCTGCTCGGCGAACACGGTGTGTTTATATCTGTGTGAGTCAGGATCGTTCTGTTTCAGCACCGATTGGTTCAGGAAATCCACTGAGCACTGTTCACACACCTGCTCTCTCTTCAGGATCTGCACAGAATGCAAACGCCGCCGTTTAGAAACCACGCTTTCGGGACGGGATCAGACAGGACCTGAGGACCTGGATCCTGAATACCTCATAAGTGTGGAGGAGTCTCCTGAACTGAGAAGCAGAGCTGCAGGAGCGAGCGGCTCCATCCGCCTCGTCCAGCCTGCGTCCAGCATCACTGATCCAACCACACACCCGGGACAGCAGGCCCTGGGGGGACAGCCTGTCCACCACACGCTGGGACAGAGACACAGGGAGACGCATTCAGAGATTCAATTAATTCAACTCCACTATCAAGTGCTAATCAACCACTCTGGAGCCTAAGGGTATATCATGGAGATAAAATGTCAGAGAGAGAGAGAGGAAGAAAGAGAAAGAACAATGGAGGGAGTAGACAGACAGACAGACAGACAGACAGAGAGTGATACATCCCATAGATGGGAGGCAAGAAAAAATAGATGTTGCCTCAGAGAACAACAAAGAAAATTGAAAAATAAGAGAAAAGGCAACTAAAGAGTGGACAAGGCATAAAGAAGGTGGGGTGGAGGGGTGGAGGGGGGGGGGTGGAGAAGAAGAGAGAAAAACAGGATGAAATGAGATCCTCCCAGCAGGACAAAGTGTGGAGTGAAGGAGGTGATGATGAGTCTCTTTAGATGTGAGATGCATTACAGCTGGATTGGTGGGAGAAGAAGAAGTGGTGTGTGTGTGTGTGTGTGTGTGTGTGTGTGTGTGGGCGTGTATCACTGTAAGCGTGTTGAATGGCAAAAGTTCTGGTAAAAGTAGATGCACCAATGCAATTACTTTACAGGAGTGGAGTACAGGAGTACAGGAATGTACTGAGAGTTTAAAGTAAAAAGTACATGAATGCACTGAGAGTATAAAGTTAAAAGTACAGGAATGTACTGAGAGTGTAAAGTAAAAAGTACATGAATGCACTGAGAGTATAAAGTTAAAAGTACAGGAATGTACTGAGAGTGTAAAATAAAAAGTCAAGTCAAGTCAAGTCAAGTACAGGAATGTACTGAGAGTATAAAGTTAAAAGTACAGGAATGTACTGAGAGTATAAAGTAAAAAGTAAAGGAATGTACTGAGAGTATAAAGTAAAAAGTACAGGAATGTAGTGAGAGTGTAAAGTAAAAAGTACAGGAATGTACTGAGAGTATAAAGTAAAAAGTACAGGAATGTAGTGAGAGTGTAAAGTTAAAAAAGTACAGGAATGTACTGAGAGTGTAAAGTAAAAAGTACAGGAATGTACTGAGAGTGTAAAGTAAAAAAGTACAGGACTGATGGACACACAGTCCATCTTTCTGTGTGTTTGAGTCCATTTAGGCTGAAACGGCTTTGGATTAGGGAAGCTGATTATTTATTTTATAAACTGAACACTTAAGGACTGGAAAATGTTGAGCATAAACTTTTCAGATGATTCAGGGGTTTCTGATAAACTGGCCAGTTTGGGGTTTTTCTGTGATATGATCTCACCTGATGTAGTCTCTGCTGTACAGAAGGGAAGTCTGTGAAGATCTTTGTCCAGTCTTGCTCCACCTGAGTGAGCTGACCCTTTAGGGACAACAGGACAGGAGCCTGGCAGGATGTGGATATGAAGGACCAAGTCAAGACCTGCGGGAAGCTGGAAGAACCTGGTGAGGTGTTTAGTGGAGTTTGATTGGTGGATCCAGTTACTCCTTTGGCACAATCAGCTTCTGGGACAGTGTCCCTGATAACTGAGATGTTGTCCTGAACTGATGAGAGAGCTTGGTCAGGGACAGCACCGGTACTGTCTTCATTAGTGGACAGTGTGTGTGTGTCCTGCTGGTGTCTCTCGCTCAGTTGAAAGATCTCAGTTCCAGCACTGATCACTGAGGCCTTCAACATCAATTTGACTTCCAGCTCTTTACTCAGATCCTGTGAAGAAGGTGGACATCAGGATTTTTAGCAGCTTGAAGAGCTTTTTAAATTTTGGAGAAAAGAAGGACTTCATGATGATAACTTGAGATTTTTTTAACATAAAAAGATCATTAAAAATAATCACAAATTGCATCTAAATACACATGATTATAATATTTAAATTAGATCATTGCTATAATATGCTATAATAATAGCCTGTAACAGGCCTTGAAACAAACTTTAAAGGATGAGGGTGAAGGAGAAAAGAGGAATATTGATGAACTCACTGTGAACTCTTTGTACTGAGACAGAACTGTATCTGTTGCCTGTTCAGATGAGACATTAAGGCTCATCCAGCAGCGCAGACGTTCTTTCGCTCTGTCCATCCATTCGTTCAGTGCAGCAGAGTCACGGCGGTACCTGCACAACAAAAGACCCCAATCAGTCTCAACACTTCTCCAATCCGTCTCAACACTCATCTCCATCAGACTCAACACTCATCTCCATCAGTCTCAACACTCATCTCCATCAGTCTCAACACTCATCTCCATCAGACTCAAAACTCATCTCCATCAGTCTCAACACTCATCTCCATCAGTCTCAACACTCATCTCCATCAGATTCAACACTCATCTCCATCAGACTCAACACTCATCTCCATCAGACACAACATTCATCTCCATCAGTCTCAACACTCATCTCCATCAGACTCAACACTTATCTCCATCAGACTCAACACCCATCTCCATCAGTCTCAACACTCATCTCCATCAGACTCAACACTCATCTCCATCAGTTTCAAGACTGATCTCCATCAGACTCAACACTTATCTCCATCCGACTCAACACTCATCTCCATCAGTTTCAACACTGATCTCCATCAGACTCAACACTTATCTCCATCAGACTCAACACTCACCTCAATCAGACTCAACACAGAACTCCATTAATCTCAATGCTCATCTCCATCAGACTCAACACTCATCTCAATCAATCTCAACACCATCTCCATCAGACTCAACACTCATCTCAATCAGACTCAACACAGAACTCCATTAATCTCAATGCTCATCTCCATCAGACTCAACACTCATCCCAATCAATCTCAACACTCATCTCCATCAGACTCAACACTCATCTCCAACAGACTCAACACTCATCTCCAACAGACTCAACACTCATCTCAATCAGACTCAACACTCATCTCAATCAGACTCAACACAGAACTCCATTAATCTCAATGCTCATCTCCATCAGACTCAACACTCATCTCAATCAATCTCAAAACTCATCTCCATCAGACTCAACACTCATCTCCAACAAACTCAACACTCATCTACATCAGACTCAACACTCATCTCCAACAAACTCAACACTCATCTAC
>CM029367.1:1978400-1980900 GCA_017165825.1 Hepsetus odoe
TTCAATTCAATTCAATTCAGCTCAACTCAACTCAACTCAACTCAACTCAACTCAACTCAACTCTATTCTATTCTATTCTACTAAATCATATGGTGTTTTTTTATTGAAACTGAATCTATTCTATGTAATGTAAACTTTATTCTATTCTATTCCACTTTGTTCTGTTCTACACAGCCGAGCTCACTCTGCCCATATTTCACTTTTGCTCTACTGTCATATCGCATTCTAATCTACTAAACTAAAATCTAATCTATACACTTCTATAGCATTCCATCAGACTCTATTTTAATCTATTCTGTTGCTTCTTAGTCTGTTACATTCTATGTTAAATACACTCTACTCTAAATATGGTCTACTCTTTCATATTATATTCTACTCTACTAAATTCCAAACACTTGAAATTGAAATCTCTATTGAAATCTATTCTAATCTATTGTAAATACAGTAAATACACATGAGGTGTTCCTTTTATATTATTCTAAAAATATAAAGCACCTATTTTTTAATCCATTACTTCACGTTTACTCGATCATTTTAAATGGTGTATCTTCTACACGCTGATGGATGAATAAGGGATTTTTGGCTTCTGTGTCACCCCATGTTTGCTCCCCAGATAAACCAGGTCAAAAAGTGCAGTTTTAACTCGATGTTGTGTTTAGGATCATTTCCAGAGGCCATTTCCATTTCTTGTTTTGATGATTTCTTCATGAGTCTGAATTTCAATAAATGTATTTCAGTTAATGCTCAAAGGCTGTCTGGGGCTCGAGTCCTAAAATCGTAAACGAAGCGCTCATTCTACGCTTCCAAACTTGTCCCGCGTGAGACTTGACTGAGACCCTCCCCGAGACTGGAGACACGTTAGTACCAGCCAGTCCAGTTGAGGTTCAAATAAAGAAACGAACCCTGCTCTTAAACCCAGAACTAAACCACTGATCTTCTGCTGGCTGACCTAAAGAAGTGTTCTCATTTATTTAGGCCGTAATAACTCAGGTCAGCAGGTCACAGCTCTGTTCATCAAACTTTAACGTAAGGATCTGGTGACACCGAGTCACACTGAGCTGTGGGCTGAGCCCTCATGCATTTCAGCCTCAACTGGAGCTCAAACTGACACACCAGAGCAAACTCCACAGTCTTCTGTGTGCAAATGCTGCTCCACCCAAACTCTGATCAACCCAAAGACCAGCTCAGGCCTCTCCATGTGTCTAGAAAAGCTCTTTTCTTAATGTGGGGCAGTGGGGGGGGGGTACATATCCCTGACAAGCCGGTTGGCCTGAGGTACCCTTGAGCAAGGTACCGCCCCCATCACTGCACCTCGGGTGTTGGATATGGCTGCACAATGCTGGATGGTGTGTGTGTGTGCGTGAAATGCAAAGGTTGCTGTGTTTCACAATGACAGTCACTTTCACTTTACTTAAAAAACAGACTGAGGACCAAACATAAGAGTAAACCACCAGAAATCTTCTTTTTCTTCTTTTGGCTATGACGCATCAGCCATCTCCATTTCTTCCTGTCCTCTCCATCTTCCTTCTTCACACCAAGTGTCTGCATGTCCTCTCTCACCACGTCCATAAACCTCCTCTTTGGTCTTCCTCTTCTCCTCTGGCCAGGCATCTCCATCTTCAACATCCTCCTCCCGACTCCTGTTAGGGGTCACCACAATCGATCATCTCAAGACCACAATCGATCATCTCAAGACCACAATCGATCATCTCAAGACCAGCGTTTGGATGCTTGCAAAAGAGTTTTTCGCTTCAGACTTGGGGATGAATTGGACACAAAGTGAGAGAGACAAAGACACAAAATGCATTGGTTTGGACATGTCCAGAGGAGAGACGAGGAGTATATCAGGAGAAAGATGTTGAGGATGGAGCTGCCAGGAAAGAGGAGAAGAGGAAGGAAATGGAGGAGTTTAATGGATGTAGAGGACTGACGCAGAAGACAGGAAGACATGGAGGCGGACGATCTGCTGCAGAGACCCTGAACAAGAGCAGAAAGGAGAAGAAGACCTGGCAATGTCATGAGGAAGTGAGTTTTTTACTACGTTTTTACATTTAAAGCAGCCTCACCACAAGAGAGAAGAGGAAGTGTCCCTTTTCTTCATGCTGGACTTTCTGGGTTCCTCAAAGAACTTGTTACTTTATCACTGTGTGTGTGTGGACTGTGGAAGTGTCTATAAGATGCTGGTGACTCTAATCTATATCCAAATGCAGAGCTTTCTAAGAAAGGTAAACTAATCTTATGATCTAACAATCATCTCCCAAAATGGGATGTGTTCATCTAGTGAAAGTGAAAGTGACTGTTGGTCACTGTGAACCACAATATACAGTGAACCACAACCAAACACATCCTCTGTATTTAACCCACACACACCATCCACCGTCAGCCATATCCAGCACCCAGGGAGCAGTGATGGGGACGGTACCTTGCTCAGGGGTACCTCAGGGCAACCTACTAATTTAGGACTTACTGTAAGGCAGTGCACATAAGAATAGAGACATTT
>CM029367.1:1985900-1998764 GCA_017165825.1 Hepsetus odoe
TGTCAGTATTTGGTTTATAAGTGGGCAGACTGTCAGTGTCTGGTTCTATAGTGCTCAAACTGTCAGTGTCTGGTTTTAAAGTGGTCAGACTGTCAGTATCTGATTTTATAATGGTCAGACTGTCAGTATCTGATTTTATAATGGTTAGACTGTCAGTATCTGATTTTATAATGGTTAGACTGTCAGTATCTGGTTTTAAAGTGATCAGACTGTCAGTGTCTGGTTTTAAAGTGATCAGACTGTCAGTGTCTGGTTTTAAAGTGGTCAGACTGTCAGAATCTGGTTTAAAAGTGGTCAGACTGTCAGTGTCTGGTTGTAAAGTGGTCAGACTGTCAGTATCTGGTTTTAAAGTGGTCAGACTGTCAGTATCTGATTTTATAATGGTCAGACTGTCAGTATCTGGTTTTATAATGGTCAGACTGTCTGTATCTGGTTCTATAGTGGTCAGATTGTCAGTGTCTGGTTCTATAGTGCTCAGATTGTCAGTATCTGGTTCTATAGTGGTCAGATTGTCAGTGTCTGGTTCTATAGTGCTCAGATTGTCAGTGTCTGGTTCTATAGTGCTCAGATTGTCAGTGTCTGGTTCTATAGTGTTCAGATTGTCAGTTTCTGATTTTAAAGTGATCAGACTGTCAGTATCTGGTTTTATAGTGTTCAGATTGTCAGTTTCTGATTTTAAAGTGGTCAAACTGTCAGTGTCTGGTTTATAAGTGGGCAGACTGTCAGTGTCTGGTTCTATAGTGCTCAAACTGTCAGTGTCTGGTTTTAAAGTGGTCAGACTGTCAGTATCTGATTTTATAATGGTCAGACTGTCAGTATCTGGTTTTAAAGTGCTCAGACTGTCAGTATCTGGTTTTAAAGTGATCAGACTGTCAGTGTCTGGTTTTAAAGTGGTCAGACTGTCAGTATCTGGTTTTAAAGTGGTCAGACTGTCAGTGTCTGGTTTTATAATGGTTAGACTGTCAGTGTCTGGTTTTAAAGTGGTCAGACTGTCAGTATCTGGTTTTAAAGTGGTCAGACTGTCAGTGTCTGGTTTTATAATGGTCAGACTGTCAGTGTCTGGTTTTATAATGGTTAGACTGTCAGTATCTGGTTTTAAAGTGCTCAGACTGTCAGTATCTGGTTTTAAAGTGATCAGACTGTCAGTGTCTGGTTTTAAAGTGATCAGACTGTCAGTGTCCGGTTTTAAAGTGGTCAGACTGTCAGTGTCTGGTTTTATAATGGTTAGACTGTCAGTGTCTGGTTTTAAAGTGGTCAGACTGTCAGTATCTGGTTTTAAAGTGGTCAGACTGTCAGTGTCTGGTTTTATAATGGTCAGACTGTCAGTGTCTGGTTTTATAATGGTTAGACTGTCAGTATCTGGTTTTAAAGTGGTCAGACTGTCAGTATCTGGTTTAAAAGTGGACAGACTGTGAGTATCAGTCTTTATAGTGGTCAGGTTATCACTGGCCTTCACTCCAACGCCCTTTCCTTGCCCTAAAGCTTCTTCAGCATCACCCACACTTAAATCAGAGGTCATGACCTCAGGCAGGGTCATCACACGGGGTCGCTGAGATTCTGTGCTAAAGGCTGACGCGCTGGCGCCCGGGCGAGTGTGTGTAACCTTGTGTGTGAAAGTGTCGGTGTGTGTCTCCAGCCCGGCCTGCCCGATTGGCTCCTGACACACAGAAAAAGAGAAAGAGAGAGAGAGAGACGGCAGGAGTAGATCACTTCCGTGGGTTTATTTTCATTTATTTATTAATGCTTCCTTTCATTTCTCTTTGGTTTTCTTTCAAAAGCAAACAAAAGACAAAAAAAAAAAAAAAACGGAATAGCAAAGTTGACAAAAAATGGATTGGGGAAAAGAAGAGGGGGAAACATGAGGCACGCACTATGCTACAAAATTCAGTGCATTTACATGGAGGGTAAACGGAAATGAATAAATAAACATAACAGCTGAGGGAGGCGGGCAAAACCTTTTGTAATTTTCCACCAATCACACAGCAGTAGTTCCGTTAACACCACGTTCTGGTAAAAGTCAATAAGAGCCGCTTGCACACTGAAGACCTGAGCAGAGTGAACGATTTTCACACGCAAAAAAAATCAAATACACTAAAAAGACACTTAAAACTCTGCCGCAGCTACAGAAATGTAAAAGAACTGTTATACAAGAAGTAAAACATGCTGCAAAAAGCGTTCAGAGCTGCACAGATATTGTAGACCAGTCTTGATTTTAGTAGATAACATCATGCAGTTACATCAGTGAAAAATTACACTCGCAGATTTTCCCCGCTTAGAAAAAAAAAAAACACTTGCGATTGGGAACAAATAGGGAATCCAGCCTGGAAATAAGGCACTAAATGGCTTAAACATTCACATATAATATAATATAATTTATGTGACATGCTTTTAAGTGAAGATTAATTGATAAATCCATCCGTCACCTGTTTATCCCAGCCAGGTATCCCGTGGTTGTATTTGTATGACTGTGGTGGTCCAGTGGTAGGATATTGGTCTGTGGAGCAATAGGTCACAGGTTCAAATCCCACCTCTGGCACCTCCAGCATTGGGTTCCTCTGCAAAACCCTTCAAACCAATCAGGAAATGGAAGTTGCTCTGAATAAGAGCTGCCTAATGCTTTAAATGGCTTAATTTTACTGAATATACAGTATACCTCCGAAAGTGAAGCTGCATCTCATTGGGCAGCGGGGTCTAGTGTTTAGGGACTAGACCCCAAGATGGGAAGGTCATGATTTCAAATTCCAGATCAGCAGGTTGCCCTGAGGTACCCTTGATCAAGGTACCTTCCCCATCACTGCTCCCCGAGTGCTGGATATGGTTGCCCCTTGTTGGACGGCGTGTGGGTTAAATTGTGATTCACTGTGTGTTGTGTTTCACAATGACAGAAATAATCACTTTCACTTCACTTTCATTTCATCTTTTAACACAGACTGGGACGAGGGTGATCCCTCCTTCACGGCTTTAACGTGGATAACGATGCTTTTTTGGGTCTAACACCACTTTAGTGTTTTATTTGAAGTGTTATGTCTTCATGGTTGAGTAAATGGAGAAATCTCACATTTTCAGCCAATAAGCCGTATCAGAACTAAACTTTATCGTTACTGCCCCGACGCAGATGCGGATGGTTTATCGAGATGGAAAGGTTCTTAAAGTGCTTAAATCGTCCACTGATCTGAATGAGAAGAGGCTGGAAAAAGCCCAGATTTTGAATCTATTTCGCATTAAGGCACTCTGGACGTCCAGCAGAGAAGGTAACGAACCACCGGAGAATAAAAGCAACCAGAGAGAAACTCTCGTTCTCCCGTCGTTGCTCCAAACCCAAACCCCCCACTTCGTAGCTATCTGGAGCAAAATGACCATGTAAATGCACTGAGAGGAATAGTGTGGTTCTAGATAGGTCTAGAAGCTGAGATCTGGTTCTAGAAGAGTCTTTAAGACCGAGAGGGTTCCGAGAGCTCTACAGCTAGGAGACCACGCACTTCTGCTGGCCTCTGGAGGGAGACTTGGAGAGTTCTCTAACGAATGGGGTTTTGGTTACCAGCTCTTTGGGAGGAGACTGTGCTCGAACGCTCACTGCCGGACGAGGTCCAGCCTCCTGAGAACTCGTTCCTGGTGCGGGTTCTGCAATCTAGAGCAAGGAAAGGGGAGGTTAAAATCAAGAAGGTGAAAGCTCTGGCCAATCCAGTGCCATTGGAGCATGATTAGGACAGTGATCTGATTGGCCAATTTGGGGGAAAAATCATTTTGGTAGGTTATTGCCCTGGATAATCACTGCAGATTCATGCTGGATTAAAATCAGGGTTAAAATCACATAATTACTTTTTACACTACAGATTTATACTGGATTAAAATAACTCTGCGATTCTAACTGTCAAACTGTAAAAACTGCCCACTGCAGATTCATACTGGATTAAAATCACTCCATGATTACGTTTTGCACTGCAGATTCATACTGGATGAAAGTCAGTCCATAATTATTACTATGATACTGTAAAAAAAAAACTAAAATTAAAAACGCACTGCAGATTCATACGGGATTAAAATCACTCCAGTTTTTATTGTCAAACTGTAAAACGCACTTCATATTCACACAGGATTACGAACAGTCCATAATTTCTAATCTCACACTGTAAACACAATGCAGAATGATGTTGGACTGAAGACACAGACTTTCTCAGTAATCACTTAAATAGACTTTCTTCAGTTTGAAGAGTTTAGTTCAATTTGCAGAGAATGCTGGTAAAAAAAAACTCTTTTATAGTAAAACTGTTTTATAGTTACCTGGAGACCTGCTTCCATCCTGTCCTGCTCTACAGATTCTACAGGTTGTCCACCCTCTGGGTCCTGCATTATGAGATAAGAGTCAGTAAAAACGTCCCCTTACCTAAACTGTCCCAGTCCAAGGCTTGAACACCCCTGACTGAGTGTCTAAACTGTCCCAGTCCAAGGCTGAACACCCCCGACTGTCTAAACTGTCCCAGTCCAAGGCTTGAACACCCCCGACTGTCTAAACTGTCCCAGTCCAAGCCTGAACACCCCTGACTGTCTAAACTGTCCCAGTCCAAGCTTGAACACCCCTGACTGAGTGTCTAAACTGTCCCAGTCCAAGGAGTTTTGAATTTTGTATAGTGTGCATGAAAACAAAGCAAAGTTGCCCTTAAAAAAGAAAAATCCCGTTTTTCAGCACCCTGTCTGTACTGGGCCATGCCCCCTGCACATTGTCTGGTTGAGTTTACATGCAAACACATGTGTTTACAGCGTGTCCACAGGAAAGCGGCCGACAAGCTGGCCAATCACAGGGGCATCTTCACAGGGCAGAGAAAGGCCTTAAAGACCGTTTCAGAATGAAGATAAAAACAGGACAGAAAACGATGTACAGTAAACGAAGGCCTGTTTGTAACTTTGTAAATGCATTTTTACAACTATAATAAAAATCTTGACTCTAAAAGATCGGAATAGATCCTCTATGAATTAAAGGTGTGTGATACAAAGTTTGATCTGAAGTGAATTTACTGTATTTAAGCAGCGCACTGCATTATACTCCTGTAGTTTTCTGCATAGATCCATTCTGTTAATCTCATTTTCATATTTTGATTTGGATCCTAATTTGATTATTTTAATTCCATTTTATCTTATTCTTATAACCTCATCTTCGCAAAGTCTAAAGAGTGACTCAAGGATACATTTCATCGCCGGCTACACTTGCAAAACTGCGTATGTGACAGACAAAGAATCTTGAATCCTAAATTTTGAAAAATTTGGGGGCGTTAAAGTGACCGTAAAAGTGCAGGAGCTTTATTTGCTGTTCTCAGACGCTGCAGCTGTCAGAGTGGCAGGCTTTGACCTGGAGCAGGAACCTGTGCCTACAGCGCCACCTAGAGGTGGAGCAGGGAAGACACAGGGGGCCGTTGATAAAAGACGGTGCTTCCTCTGGAGTCTGCGTCCTATGGTTTGATATCAGTTCAGATCAAGATCTGAGGCTCAAACTGTCTGCAGTGGAATGAAGGCGAGCTGTGCAGAAATGCTTGCACCCCCTCACATTAACATGGGTCTGTGCTGCCATTCCTCCACTGATATCAGTGGCACTGCGGGCGAGCAGAACTGATTAATATTCATATGGAGCTGCAGAGACTCTCAGTTCGGGCTCAGATTGTGCCGTAAAAGTAGAAAAGTGTTGCATTATCATGCAATGTAAGATGAAAGGCAAAAAGGATCTTCTTACACTAAACTGACAGAAGGCTTAGGACAGTAGAGGGGGTTTCCTTAAAAGCACCGCCTTAAGGAATCACATCATTAGTGTCTAAATCAAGAAAAATCTTCTGCTCCTTGCTTTTTTGATACATTAAATTCTTTAAAGTCCTTAAATACAAAAACGTCACAACCACGAGAACACTGCTGTTGCTGATTTCAGCCTTGTATACCTACTTTGAAGAGGTACAGTGCTGTGCAAAAGTTTTGATCTCCTTATTTCTTTATATTTTGCTGGAATCTCCTTGTTGGTGCAAAAATGCCACTGGGTGCCGTCAGACTTTGTTATATTTAGATTAGAAAAACGGGAACAAATGTTTTAGTGCTCCAAGCTGCAAAGTGCCTAAAGATACAAGGTTCTAGATAAAGAGGTTCCAAACACTCAGTATTCAGCAGTAAACAAATCACCTGACAATCTGGAATCATCTGCACCTGTTTCTTCACTGCTTCATATCTTAAGTTAGACGCTTTGTTCTGCTTGAAGGTTCAGACGTAGATCACTGTGTGGATTAACCAACACAGAACTATCAAACTGCTCAGGTACAGAGACTGGACTGAACATGAGAGACAACAACACTGTCCTTCAGGAAGATCTGGAGAACCGCTCAGGTACAGAGACTGGACTGAAAATGAGAGACAACAACACTGTCCTTCAGGAAGATCTGGAGAACTGTTTCTCAACAACACATTAATCATATAACATCTGGAGCAAAAGATAAAGTGATGAGGGGATCAGGATTGCTCTTAACACAGCAAACAGGCCCTCAAGTTGGATAGATTTGCGATGGTGGTAGAGGATCCAGAAAGAGGGCAGTAAGGATGGCTGTGGCATCACCAGGGATCGAACCCTTGATCTTCTGTTGACCCTTTCATATAGAAAAAGTCCAGTCTGAGCTCTTTAATGACACTCAAACAGGTCAGTGTCTGCGCTGAGTGTGTGTGTGTGTGTGTTTTCCTCCTTTAGTGTGTGTGGGATGAGCTGGACGCTCTGCACTCTCGTCTCGCGGCCGTGGAGGTGGAGCTCCAAGACGTCAGCGAGGAGAAGCCGGAGGAGGCGCAGGATCTCACGGAGAGACTGGCTCAGACACAGCAGCTACACACCAGCTTGACCAAGCAGGCGGAGGACAGGACGGCCTTCCTGGGCAAGGTGAAGACCCCAGCCCTGTCCGTCTTTAAAGTGGACCCTTGTAGAAGGTGCAGCCAGGTAGTGAGAGTGGAAGTAACACAGTGTAGTCACAGTGTGTGTGTGTGTGTGTGTGTTTAGATGAGGCAGTGGCTTCAGGAGCATGAAGAAATGGTGAAAGGCTCTGAGAGCTGGATTACTGAAGCTCAGTCCTGGCTGAGTGTCCCGTACACCTACACCACCGCCAAATGCCTGGACAAGCACACCAGCGCTTTACAGGTAATGGGATTCATTAATACATTCATTTAATAATAATAATAATAATAATGATGATGATGATGATGATGATGATGATATTATTATTATTATTATTATGTACTAATTGCAATATGTGTATATACCGGTATCTATACTGGTATGCTATAAATATCTATAAATATCTGTCTGTCTGTCTATCTGTCTGTCTGTCTGTCTGTCTGTCTTCATGAATACTATAATAATAGTAAAAATGATAAATCTGAATATGTGTTATATGTAAATTAATGAATTATAATAATAATAATAAGTCAGGTTGCAATATATGTATATGCCAGTATCTGTATATCAGTGTTAAATAATTATGAATTGTGTAATAATCATATTTCTAGTATTAAGTGTGCACTATAGTGATAGGTCTCACGTGTGTTATATAGAGTGATCTGTGTGTAGTAGCAATATGGGTAAATGTGTGATATATTTGTGTGTATATATGAACACGTAGCACGTATGTCCGTGTTTACTGATAATTTCTAAACGCGGGTTCCTGTGCAGATGGTTCTGGACGATTCGGAGCAGATCCGCCGGACGCTGCAGGGCTTCGAGAGTGTGTTGAGGGAGATGTGGAGCGTGTGTGATGTGAGTGGGCTGAAGCAGGATCTGTGTGAAGCGGACCGGCGAGTGGCACTGATGCAGCAAAGCCTCCTAGAGCCCCTGTCACAGCTAGAGCACGCCACAGCAGTGAGCGCACACACGCGTGCACACACACGCACACACACACTTCAGAAGCATTCTCTGAAGAGATTGTTTATTATTCACAGGATTATTTAAATGTATTTACATAATGAATTCAATCATTAATTACATCAGGTACATAACTATGTATCGAATTACATGAACACTCGATTTATTCCCCGCAGCAGCAACATTTCTGCCTTTCTTCTTTGTGTTTTGATGTCAGATGACCAAAAAGTGAAGAAAGTTGTAATGCGTGCTTTACGCAAACTAGTATATCAATTAGCTATGCTGTCCAAATGTATGTGGACCCCTGCACATCAACATTTTCTCTAACATGAAAGGAATTATACCCTTTCAACAACCTCTGCTCTTGTAAGAAGGCTGGAACATTGCAGTGAGCATTTGATTGCAACCGTTTGAGCATTAGTGATGTTTCTGGATCACAATCAGCACTTCAGGGACACCAGCTCCTCCATGGTCCCGTTCCGGGGGCTTTAGTCCCCTCTAGCAGAAAGGACTGGACCTGGTGAAGTGCTTCTCTATATAAAGTGTTTGGTCCATCAGCTGGCCACACTCATTAGGCCTGTCTATATACTTTTGGACAGTTTAGCTGGCCGGCTCATGTTGGATGATTATATTAAAACCCCGCAGGAAGTGGACGCCATGGAGTCCGAGCTGAGGATCATGGAGAAAGACGTAACCGAGCTCAGATCACTGCTGACCTCCAAGGAGGGTGTCAGCCAGGACAAGCTCAAGGTGTGTGTGTGTGTGTGTGTGTGTGTGTGTGTGTGTGTGTGTGTGTGTGTGTGTGTGTGTGTTTCTCTAAACAGTGTATCAAAGTGTCTCCCGTGCTTTCTTATAAAGGAACCATGTCCTACAATTGTGATTTTACAGACCAAAAATCGATCCATTCATTCATTTGTTTATTTATTTATTTCATTTATTTATTTACTTATTTTTTTGCGTTTGTGATTGGTTGGTTTTCTTGTTCATCTGGAATGTTCCTTTTGTATTATGAGACTCTTATTGTTCACCATCCTCAAACTTTGTAGAAGAGCTTATCCGTACTCGTACTGAAATCATTCTTAGTTCATTTCAAGAATCGAAAAATGATTTAAACAAACAAAAAGGGATCCGTGATTATTGTTTAATGATCATCTTTTCACTGTCCCTTAGTATTAAACAGGCTGCTAGTCCACTGTTCTTTAAGATAATGCAAATACAAATAAAGCCCTGATTGGCTGCTCAGGCTGAAACACTCCTTATAACGTCGGTGGGTGGGGCCTAAATGACTGTTGGGTGAATTTGGGGCTTTTTATGAACTCCTAGTGAAATCTGTGTGCGTGTGTGTGTGTGTCCTGCCTCAGTCTGCCTCTGGCAGGATCGAGCTGATGAAGAGGACGGTAGCGGAGCTGCAGAGCTGCAAGGCTGGACTGTGTTTACCTGAAGGCACAGAAAACACACTCGTCGTATTCAAGAGCGCTGAATTGCTGCTGAACCAGCTACTGGAGCTAGAGCAGGTACACACACACACACACACACACACACACACACACACACACACACACACACACACATACACACACTCAAGATGCCTTAAATTGCATTTTTCACATTTTTCTGAGTCTGAGTCACGGTGGGTTTGGTATAAAACCCTGTGAGGCCAGTAGTTTTTTTTTTTTGTTTCGAGACTAGGTCCCAGGATCGGAAAGACAAGGGTTCGATTCCCAGACCAGTAGGTTGCCCTTGAGGAAGGTACCATCCCTGTCACTGCTCCCCGGGTGTGGGATATGGCTGCCCCCTGCTGGACGTTGTGTGTGGGTGAAAAGCGAGGGTGCGTTTCGTTGTGGTTCACTGTGTGCTGCGTTTCACAGTTAGCGATAGTCACTTTCACTTTCACCCCTCCAGCCTCAGTTGCACTCTGTTGGCCAAGACGAGGTTTGTGGAGCAGAAAGGCTTTCTGTGCCACACACCTTCCACAAAAACGCCTTTTCAGACTAAGGGAAAGTGAAAGGGACTATTTGCCATTCTGAACACACAGCACAGGGTGAACCACATCCTCAGTATTTAACCCACACACACCGTCCAGCAGGGGGCAGCCATACCCAGCAACCAGGGCAGCAGTGATGGGGACAGTATCTTGCTCAAGGGGACCTACTGGTCCAGGATTCAAACCCACATCCTTCTGATCTGGGTCTAAACTAGGCCACCGCTGTCCAGATTTATGTGGCTTCTGACACTGAATGACTTGCTGATAAATCTAAACCTGGATTTAAGGATGTCCCGCAGACATCGCCTCCGTTCTGTAAATGTGACGTCGCTCTTTCTTCTGTCCAGCTGGTCCTGGAGCACACTGTGCTGGTAGAGGACTGTCCTCCGGCAGCGTGTGAGAAGACCCCTCTCAGCGTCCCCCCGACCATCGCTGAAGAGGAAGCGCAGGTATAACATCCACAGCTTGTCAGCCCTGAACTCCTGACAGGGAGCAAAAACAGGATCTTGCCCAATTCGTCCCGGAGGCCAGTTATCTTCACTTTCATTGGTCGGGTGGGACAGTCCTCTTCCCACCCCCCAGCATTCAGTGTGATACAAGACAGTCAGGTGATGGAGAGCAATGCTGGTATATACTTTGGGTGACATTTAAAAAAATAAACAATAACCTGTGAAGTGAAAGCACAAAGTGATCCACAATGAAATAAATCCTCTGTATTTAACCAACACACAATGTCCAACAGGGGGCAGACATATGCAGTGCCTGGGGAGCAGTGATGGGGATGGTACCTTGCTCAAGGGCACCTCTGGGCAACCTACTGGTCCAGGATTCGAACCCACCACCTTCTGATCCTGAGACCAAGTCCCTAAACACTAGTCCACCGCTGAGTTTAGTATGTAATTAGAGTTCTGTTCACCCATTACTCCCCCAGTCCATGTAATAAGGAAAACGGCTGATAGGCTTTGGGATTGGTTGCTCCACCCACCCATTTACACCGACGTGATAAAAAAGGGTTTAAACTCATTTACACAAAACAAGCTGGGTAAATGTCTTCAGTTCACTGTCAGTGCCCCACCCTGAGACGGTGTGTGTGGGTGTGTGTGTGTCTATGTGTGTGTGTGTAGGATGGTGGTCTGGACCAGGGTCAGATTGAGATCGTGAGAGTAAAGGACGATGTCCTGAGTGGAACTGGAGCCATGCTGATGACTGTGGAGGAGTCCAGTCTGGAGCAGAGGTTGAGCTGGGTCACAGAGAAGAGCAGCAACACACAGGTTACAATACACACACACACACACACACACACACACACACACACACACACACACACACACACACGCACACACACACTCACACACACTCTGTCCACACCCAGTGTGTTTTCTTTACTTACAAATTCAGTGCCGATGACAAAATCCCATTGAATCAGAGGCCTAATCTCTTACATAAAAAATGTAATCAGATTACTTTTGGATCACTTCTGGTCTTCTTTGCAGAAATCCACCCCTCCTTTCTTCTCTCGCCCGAAACCAAGTGGAACTATTGTTACCATAGCGATGCGGCACTTAGAGAGGTTCAGTGTTCGCAGAGAAACAGAGTCAGACTTGTTCACGGTGGCGGTGAATGGACCGCACCGAGGGACCGTCTTTTCCTGCGTGCCTGCGTCCATTTAGGCTGAAACGGTTCTTGACGTTGGGAAGGTGATGGAGAACAAAAAGAAAAGTGAACTCACGCTCATTCAGTTGCGCAAAAAGCACAGATATCCGGGTTTCGCATCTAGATGTTTTAAAGCAAAAAATACTCAAGGAAAGTACAAAAACTCTTAAGTAGAGTAAGAAAAGATTTGTAATCTAAGAGTTTCTACTAATTTATCACCATCGCCGTCCTGCAGAGACACTCAGAGACACGTGGAGCTTCACTGGTGGAAATAAGTCGGATAGATTTCTGGGGTCTGGTTCCATTCGCCACCAGTCTGAACCCTCTCTTGCTTTTGGGGACGTTTTTGGAAAAAATTGGGTTCATGTGTGCAACCCTCAAACACACACACTCTAGAACAGGAGTGTGAAGTGTGTTTTAATATCTCAAACAGGGACAGGTAACCCAGCAAATCCGCGAATAGGGATTATTTAGGGATTTGCTGGTTTAGTTACTCACTCACAAAAACAGCACTGTGCTCAAATTTAAGCAGCATTATTACATAAAATCAGATTTAGTCCATTTCTTCCAGCTGAAGCTGTGTGAGGCATGGTGATGAATGTGTGTGTGTGTGTGTGTGTGTGTGTTCAACATGATCAAACAGCAGCCCTGGAACGAGGACGAGGATGTATTTGTGGATGTGAGAGAAGAGGAAGACGAGGACGAAGATGAGTATGTGGACGCTAGAGCAGACATTGACGAGCACCGAATAGCCAGTTGTCCCGTGGAGGTAAAAGGGATGCTCCTGGAGGGAAAAAGAGAGGAACTCCTTTTTCTCTTTCTTCTCGTTCATCTCTCACTTTCTCTCTGACCTTCATGGAGCTTTTTCCTTCATTCTTCACCCTTCCGCCGTTTCCATGCTCTTCCATGTTGTTTCATCATAGTTTGTTGGCGAAATGCGGAGAAATTCAGAACCAAGGTGGGCTACGCGTGGAGAAGACGTCCAAAATCCTTTGCTTTTTTCACTATGACCTGCTCTTTCACTGTACGGTGCCGTGCAAAAGTCTCGACCCCCTCATTTCTCTCTGTTCTGTATGAAAGTGAGACAGTAGATTTGTGTGTAAACACATGTAACTCCAGTCTAAACACAAAGAGAGTTTCATCCTAACCAGCTTTAAAGTCAATATTCACCACCACCGTTATTCTTCAGCACAGCCTCAACTCTCTTAGACCAGCTCCTTTCTTTAAGTCATCCGGAACATTTCTCCAGGCTTCTTGAAGGATGTCCCAAAGCTCTTCTTTGGCTGCCTTTTGTTTCTCTGTGGAGATGATCCTACTTCTGTCTCTGAAACTGCTCAGGTACAGAGACTGGACTGAA
>CM029367.1:2003715-2095046 GCA_017165825.1 Hepsetus odoe
CTCTCTCTCTCTCTCTCTCCCTCTCTCCTTCTCTCTCTCTCTCCCTTTCTCTCTCTCTCCCTCCCTCTCTATCTCTCCACTTCTCTCTCTCCCTCCCTCTCTATCTCTCCACTTCTCTCTCTCCCTCCCTCTCTATCTCTCCACTTCTCTCTCTCCCTCCCTCTCTCTCTATCTCTCCACTTCTCCCTCTCTCCCTCCCTCTCTCTCTCTCTCTATATATATATAGTATTCCTCTGTGTTTGGTCGTTTGAATTCTGAGATGATCTTCCACACTTTACAGCCTTGTTTACAGGTTGAACTGATCTCCTCTCTTGACCCTTCGTTTTAATAAGCAATGTTCAGAACATCAGGGCCAGTCTACGGTCATTTCTGCTGGCGAGGACGATCACAGATTTGATCAAAAACAAACAGTGCATTGTATGGATTACACACACACACACACACACACACACACACACACACACCCAGCCTTCAGTCCCTCATTATCACCCCAGGCAACCTAGAGAGGAATGAAAGTGAACAAACGAGTGGAGAAACCATAATGAGCGACCTAATAATGACCCAGCAGCTCGGCAACATGATATTAAGTAATGAAAGAAGATTCTGAAGGTTTGGAATGTCAGATTGAAACATTTGCGATGCGCAGTTGTGAGATTTGTCAGCAGATTTCCAAAAGTCTCACTTTATTCCGTCGTTCTTTCCAAAGATCCAGACTTTCCTGTATTTTTTCATGTATTGTTGAGGAACAGATCCTCCTAAAAGGGTCAGTAGTGACCTCGGCCCCAGGATTAGAAGGTCGTGGGTTCGAATCCCAGGTCACTAGGTTGCCCTGAGTTACCCTTCAGCAAGGTACCATCCCCATCGCTGCTCCCCGGACACTGGATATGGCTGCTCACTGCTGCACGGTGTGTGGAGTAAATTTGCGATTCATTGTGGTCCACTGTCTGCTGTGCTGTGGCACATAGTCACTTTCACTTGACTTTACATGACAGAAAACTCGTGAGACCAAGCATCTGTAAAGGAGTGTCTCTTTTAGTAGGAGACAGAGACGGGACCCACCTGCAGCTGTCTGGTGCTGGGAGTGGGATCCAGAGCTGACAGCAGGGTCATGGCAGCCACGAGCCACTCCCTGACCACCTGCAGCTCCTCGCGAACCTTCTCCCTCTCATCCATCTCCGATTGTACTTCCTTACGTCCCCTTGCACTCCGCTCCTTCAGCCTGTGGGACATACAGGTCAAAGATCTTTACTGGAGCCTGGTGCAGGTGAATAAAGGCCCCAAAAAAGTGCTGTGTAGCACTGAGAACCAAAAACTCCTCATCAAAAACGAGGGATGAACGAATAAAAACAAGGCCATAAGAAAAGGCGTATTCAACGTAACTCCGTTTCCATGAATGTGCTCGTTCCCTCGCTCTGGAATGCGACCGGGGGGGCGGGTTCAGAGTCGACCCACTTTCCCCAGTTAGCCCAGTGAGGTGAAAGATGATGGATACATTGGGGGGACATTGTGAGCAAAGTGTCCACACAGGCTACAATCTGTATCAAGGACAAGGTCTTATTAAACTGAAATTTCAGACAAAATTCTCACACATCAATCAGCGAATTCATAACATGGATTTTCTTCCAAGCTTCATTCGTCTGGTTCAATTCACCACCATCGTTGACAATTCTGTTTCAGAAATCTCCTTTAGAATGTGTTTTTTGCTATAAATAATGTAAATGAACCCGACCGTAATGTAAAGTTTGTTGCCGTAATTTTGGATGAAATGAAAATTTTTTGCCAATGTTTAATCGATAGTGAGGGAAGGCTTACTATTTGGCAGCGGTGGCCTAGTGGTTAGGGCGTTAGCCGCACGATCGGAGGATCGAGGGTTCAAACCCCTTCCCGATAGGTTGCCCTGAGGTACCCTTGAGCAAGGTACCGTCCCCGTCACTGCTCCCCGGGTGCTTTCAATAGCTGCCCACTGCTGCACGGTGTTTCAGTGTGCATGGGTTAAATGCAGAGGTCTGATTTCGTTGTGGTTCACTGTCTGCTGTGCTGTGACCTCGCAATGACAAGGGTTGTCACTTTCACTATTTCTTTCTTTCTTAAACTTCAACTTAACATTTTCACTATTTTCTTTTTAAATAATTAGGTTAAAACTTCAATTCACAGTAGTTTTTTTTTTAGTTTTATGAAATTCCCACACATTCCCAGTAAAACTGTATAAAAAAAATATGGGCAAAACGATTAGGATGTATTTTTACAGTACAGATATGCTGAATTCTGAGAAATGAAGAGGAAGAGGTCCAGACAGGCGTCCACTGCACATAAGATGAAGAAAAGGAACGAGCTGTTGACCTGCGGTAGCGCTCCTGCATGCTTTGCAGATCTTGGCACAGCGGGATGGGTGGGGCTTGCTCCATGTTGGTGGGGATGCCAAGAAGTCTAGCGACTCGCAGTTCCAGAGCGGATGAAGCTCGCTGCTGGCAGTCCAGTCTGTCCTGGTACTGAGACCAAAACTGCAGCAGCTCCTGCAACTCCTCCCCTGTAGCCTTTCCTCTGTTGAGATCCGGCAGCTCGGCCTCCATCTGCTCTAGAACCGTGGATGCTTGTTCAACCTGCAACAAATTCACAAATGGGGAAACCAATCAGAACCCTGGTTTCCCAAAAATGCTTCCCAGGATATTTCTAGGGTCCCTCATGCGTAACCAAGCTCAGTCCATAGTAAACATCAATGCTGAGGTTGAACTGACTGATATTTCCATCATCCATCTACATTTCTTCTGGTCTTCTGCATCTTCCTCCTTCATACCGACCACCTGCATGTCCTCTCTCACCACGTCCATAAACCTCCTCTTCGGTCTTCCTCTTCTCCTCTTTCCTGGCAGCTCCATCTTCAACATCCTCCTCCCAATGTAATCCTCGTCTCTCCTCTGGACACGTCCAAACCAACGCAACCTTGCTTCTCTAACTTTGTCTCTAAGACATCTAACCTGAGCTGTCCCTCTAATATACTAATTTCTAATCCTGTCCATCCTCATCACACCCACCGAACATCTCAGCATCTTTAACTCTGACACCTCCAGTTCTGCCTCCTGCCTTTTCGTCAGTGGCACCGTCTCCAACCCATACAACATAGCTGGTTTCACTACTGTCCTGTAAACCATCCCTTTTGCTCTCGCTGGTACGCGTCTGTCACAAATCACTCCAGCCACTCTTCTCCACCCATTCCAACCTGCCTGCACTCTCTTCTTCTCCTCTCTTTCACACTCACCGTTACTCCGAACTGTAGATCCCAAGTATTTAAACTCCTCCACCTTTGTCACCTCTACTCCCTCCATCCTCACCACTCCACTTTCCTCCCTTTCATTCATGCTCATGTATTCTGTCTTTGTCCTACTCACTGTCATTCCTCTCCTCTCTAGAGCAGATCTCCATCTCTCCAGGTTCTCCTCAAGCTGCTCCCTACTCTCACTGTAGATCACAATATCATCAGCAAACATCATCGTCCACGGAGACTCCTATCTAACCTCGTCCGTCAACCTGTCCATTATTATTGCATGCAATTACAGTTTTACAATAGCATTAAATACGAGGTCCCAGAATCAGATGGCTGTGGGTTCAAATCCCAGATCAGTAGGTATCCCTGAGGTCCTTTTGAGCAGGTACTGTCCCCATCACTGCTCTCTGGGTGCTGGATATGGCTGCACACTGCTGCATGTGTATGTGTAAAACAGTAAAGCATGTGAAGTAAGCATGTTAGATCATTAGAGGTGGTGGGACACCCCTATTCTGGCAGTGTTTGGGAGCTCATACCACCAACGAGGAACTGAGAAGAACATTATTCTGGAGTGAGATTGCCATGTGTGATAGAAGGCAATGCCAGATGGTGTTCCTTAGAAGAACATAGTGAAGAAGGAGGAGTATAAGCCTGTATGATTGAGCTTAAATAGCTTGGAGAAGATCCAGAGAGCACTCTGTAGGCCAGTGTTAGGAACTTAGCACGTATATTAAAATTACATTTTCCATAATGTGCCTTACACTCTTTGAGATTCCAATCCATTCCTCTCCTCTCTGCTCCAAATGTGCCCAAAGATTTCTGCTGCATTGCTGCAGTTTAGCCACTTGCCCCCATAAAGCACTTGCAGCTTCTTCTCGATTGGCCCGGCAGCCCTGCACCAGACACCATTCTCTCAGCTCCTCCAGCCTCCTAGGCAGAGCTTCGACCTCCTCGACGAGTTTCTGAATACAAGAGAAAACACATTTCCTCACCAAGAAGGTCAAGGCTTATTTGGTCAAACCGCCAGCTCAATGCAGCAGTCTTACCTTAAGTTTTTCCTGCAGGTCAGCACAGGTCTTTTGAGATGTGATTTTCCTGGAAACAACCTCCACTAAGGTTGTTTCTGCGTCCCTCACTCTCTGGCATAGATGTTCATAGCATGTACGGACGGTTCTTTGGCAGTTAACACACCTGGAGGAGGACAATGGCAGTCAAGATAAGAAGAAATCCTACACAGAAGGCCACCAACAGTTCTCCAGGAAATCATGGATCATCTAGCTTGAAAATTATAAATCATAAGCATCCTCATATCTAGAACACAATGAGAGTTTGTAGAGTTCTAACCAGCTTTTAAGTCAATATTTGCTATGACCAACATTATTCTTCAGCACAGCATAAACTCTCTTAGACCAGCTCCTTTCTTTAAGTTGTCTTGAACAGTTCTCCAGGCTTCTTGAAGGACGTTACAAAAGCTCTTCCTTAGGTTAAATTTTGTTTTTGTTCTACGTGGAGATGATCTCACACTGCTTCTGTCTCTGAAACTACTCAGGCACAGGGACTGCACTGGACATGAGAGCTAAAAACCTTGTCCTTCAGGAACCCTGGAGAACTGTCCCAACAGTACATTTAAATTCTAGAAAGTCTGGTGCTTTTGAAGAAAGATATGAAGTAATGAGGTGTGCCCAGCACACACTGTAAGAAGAAATTTCTGTAGAAGCTTTACCTTTTCTAAAGGTTCCCTTTAAAAGGTTCTTAGACAACCAAGTACATTACTAACTTCACACATCATTTTAAAAGTCAAATTTTGTACCTTTGTAAGGCTTCTAGCATAAGCTGGGCTTGGGCCTTAAGTGTGGACTCTCTAACCACAAGGTGACTTAGAATCTCAACATGAATGTGCTCTGCTTTCTTTTTAGACAACAAGTGATGGAAAGGGGCAAGAATCTGGAGTTTGGAGATGTAGGATTGGAATGTTCCATCCAATGTTGACAAGGCCTGTTGGATGTCCTTTAGTCTTTCTGAACAGGTCCTGGCTGAGCAGAGAGATGGGAGAAGAACTGACTCCACTTCCTGGAGGAACCTGATGGTGTCAATGACCTCAGTGGAAAAGTTTTTCAACAGCACCTTCACTTCTGATAGATCGTTCTAGGAAAAGGAGAACATTTGAAGTGCAGATTTGTCTGCAGACATAATATGGCTTTTAGATTTATAGGTCTTACTTACCATTCTTTGCTGACAGTTACCCAAGACAGTGTTGGCCAAGTCTGTAAGATGTTTCGACATTTGGGTCTCTCCTTGTTTGTTTTCCAGAACCTCTAGAACCCGCAATCTAGTTTCAATGTTCTTCTTAAGATTTAGGCATCTCCGAAGTTCTTGATCAATGGCTCCCTGCATAGGCTCCACCTTGCAAGGCTTCTCCAGTCCCTGGTTTGTCTCCTTGAGGAAATCTAGCACCACCCTTTGTTCTGATGGATAATGCACATCTTTTAGAATTTCCCATTCGACAATTTGAAGGTTATTCTGAATGGCCATCTCCCAAGTGTTCAGCTTCTCAATGTTTTGTTGGAGTCTCCTCCGTTCAGCAGTAAGCTGAGATGGGTACAAGTCTGTTGAGATGTTCTCAAGCTCATCCGAAGCTTCCTTGCACAGAGGTCCAACTAAAAGTATCTGTGTTAGAAGAGTTTGACAGGTTTTATAGCGTTCATCTTTGTCAATGCTTTCGTCTTTGGTCTTAGGAACCTGGACCTCTATATTTTCTCGAAGGTCCTCAACATGTTGCCTGAGGCTCAGGAACCTTTCATGGTTCTGAGCTTTAATATCCAGAGCCTGCATCTTATGGTGCAGTTCTGAGATCACATTTAAAAGTTCTTTCCTCTTGTCTTCTGCACATGGGTTTAGTTGCTCTACCTGGCACTTGTGCTCAACAATTGTATGTCTGAATGGCTCAAGAGTGGACAGTGAGTCCTTAGTCACAGGGAATATTTGACCTTTCATATCTAGCATCATTTGTCTCAGGCTCTTCTCTATGGATGTTATCTTCATCTGAGTGGAGTCCTGGTTCTGCAAGAGATTTGTCATCTCCAGGATGCAAGCTTTTTCATACCTTATAATTTCCTTAACATCTTCTTGAAGCTTGATGAGGTTCTCATTCAGCCATACATTTTCTGATATGCTAAGTTCTGACGCAATGTCTTTACTCTTCATCAGCAGAGCCTCTGTGATTGCCGATTGCTTCTCTGCCTCAACGAGAGTATCCTGACTCTGCCTTAACCTCAGATCAAGGTCTGCTGCACTCAAGCTTTGGCAGTCCTCTGTTCTCAGGGCCTCCCTCTGGAGGTGCCCCAGAACCCAAGAAGTCACATCTGCTACGTGTTCTGAGATCTTCTCCCGAGTCTGTAGACTTGACATCATCTCTTCCATGGCATGGTCTAGTTTCTTTGCTGTAGATTTGGACAGACCCTTCAGATCTTCCAAAAATGAAGTAACCATAGAAATGTCACCTTCATCAATCTCAGGGATCAGCTCTGTTATTTCATCATTGAGAGCCTGTAACTGGCTCTGCTTCATGCTCATCTCAGACTGCAGCTTTTTAAAATCCTTGATCTGCTCATGGACCTTCTCAGGAAGAAGGGATACCTTCCTTTTCCTACAATCAATGTCACATTCTGTCTTCTTGGCCCAAGAAAGGGCATCAGCTATAACTTTGACAATTTTAACCGTGATTGGGTTGTTGCTTTTTGGTATCGAGCAAGCCAACTGCTCACCAACTTGATCCAGCTTATCTTTGACACCTTGTAGGCCTTCCTCTATACGGCATGCCTCGGTTTTAAAGTCAAACCCTCCAGAGAGGGCATTTGAGCTTTGTTGGAGGTGGAAGCATCTCTGCTGTGCCGCCGAGAGATCAGCCCCAAGTTCGATCATATCTTCAACCCTCTTGCTGTTCCAAAGAGAAGATGACATCCTAAATGGTCCCAAGATCTTGTGAAGGTTCTCCAGATGGTCCATTAAGGCCTCAATGTCATGTAGAAGAGTGAAGCTCTCTTTTGTGTAGGCACTGACATGATATAACTTCTTTTCGACAGATCTTTCCAGTGCCCTCCATTCAAACTGCCTCATGTTCACTTGGGCTTGTGCAGCTGCTCTCTCAGAGAGGCTGAGATGGGGCGATAGCTGGGAATGTGTCTGAATTAACTCCCCCAGAACACTTCGCTCCTGCTCCATAGTCCGTAGGAAGGAGCGCAATCTTTGCTCCTCAGCAAAGCTGCTTTCAACTGGACATCTTGAGATAGGGAATATAAAAGTAACAGTTATGAAACTGCATGAAAAGAAATAAAAGTATATTAAAAACAATCACTGGATTGACTGACACTTTGGAATTAAACAGGCAAGACTTACAACCTCAAGGCCTCTAGTTCAGCCATTAGCTTCTCAAAGGTTACTTTGACTTTCTGTGCATGTCTTTCATAGTCAATAACTTGCTGCAACTCCGCTTCCTTGGCGTGTACAGTGCCAATCGCATCCCACAATGCCGCCGTCCACTGGCAGCTCAGTCGCTGCACAGCCTCGGGGTCAAAGACCGAGCCATTGGCAGCAATGCTGATGTCACCGTTAGCTTGGTTTTGCTTTGAGAATGAAGACACCTGCGTCTGGGCACTCTGTCTACAGTGCTGATACATAAAATAATCACGTTATGACAAGCCATACAAGGAGGTAATCAATTGCAGTATAAAGAAAAAACCCAACTGTCCTCTTACCTCAGCCTCCTCCACTTGTTTAGCCATGTCCATAGGGTTGAGCACTGCCGAGAGGTTACGACATCTTAGTATCCGGATCACCAGTCTGTTCAACTGTCCCTCAAGGTCAGCCACAGAAGCGTTCAGGAAATTCAGAGGGTCTTCCTGAGGCCTGCTCTGTGGTCCAAAAAAGAATACATGGATAAAATTGGTATTTGGTCAGTTCTTGTCATACAATCATGACCACCAGTTCTGCAATGCGTTTCTGATCCTTTTATTTAATTTGTTCTATGATATGATTAAAAGACAGTTAGAAGGAAAGATCTACTTTGCTGGCAAAGGTTTGATTAGTTACCTCAGTTAGGAGGCTATTGGGTCCCATCTTGGACATCTGTTTGATCTCAGCAAAGATATCCCTCATAGTTGGACCCAGTGCCTCTTCCCCTTCGGACAACGATGTTTGACTCTCGTTATATGCAGCATCTGGGGCTTCTTGACCTCTGCCCTCTGACTGGTCTACATCTTGTGCCAGTGACTAACCAACAAAACCAAAAAAATTAATCATCTGAGTTACAGTACTGAAAACATTGTGGTTATAGAAACTGGCAGAATCAATCACTTAAAGCAGGTTCAGGGACCGAAATCTGAGACACTGAAACCCTTCAGGAAATCCTCAGGGAAGAGCCATGCAATATGACACAAAACCTTTCTCTTAGACTGTGTCATCAAAGCAAAGGACAAATGTGAGAGACAGTGTCCATTTCTTGCCATGAAGCAGTTATAGATGGTTATACAGAGCTGGATGGATATTCTGCAATTGAATATGCAAAATATGCCACAGACCGTTGACTGTACATGGTCAAGGAAACAAAGTTGGGGGACAGTTCTCCATCTGAACTTTCAAGCAGAACAAAGCGTCTAACTTAATACATGAAGCAGTGAGGAAACAGGTGCAGATGATCCCAGATGATCAGGTGATTCGTTTATTGCTGATGCTGAATGCTGAGTGGATGGAACCTCTTTATTTAAAACCTTTAAGCACTTTGCAGCCTGGAGCACTAAAACATTTTTCATCATATTTTTCAATCATCATGCGGTCTGTACTTTATTACTAAATTATCTGCTGTTTTTTTTAATTGCCTGTGAAGCATTGTGTACAGAATTTGAAAACTTGTGATCTGGGATTTGAACCCACGATCATCTGATCCTGGGCTCTAGTCCTTAAACACTAGATCACTGCTGCCCTAAACTCTTGTCAATGAAATTGGGGTTGCCCGAATAGTTCGGAATAGTTTTTGTTGCTTTCTTAAATTGTACATACTATATCAACATTTTAGTTCCCATCATGAGGTTAGGAGTTAACGTTAGGATGAATGGGAGAAGATGTTTGGCTTCTAAAGTAGGTGGGATCACTGCAGGGTGTAAGAAGACATGTAGCAATTCTTATATTTTTGGCTAGAATATCAATACAGCAGACATTCAACTGCCAGTTACCTGATCCAAGCTGCTGCTTTCAGTCTGAGTCGAGATCTCTGTGGATTCCTCGTCAGCAGAGAAAAGCCCTTTTTCGGGCTGATCCTGAGTGCTCAAAAGCTTTTCTTCAATAATCTCTTGTTTACTGACTGGCTGGATCTCAACTGTCTCACTTTTGACTTTGCTTCTGGTAGGTGGACCTGGCTGGATCAGGGGCTCTTCAGTCACTGGAGGCATTTCAAGATCAGTTTGATCTTTCTTTTGCCTAACTGCTGATGTAGGTTTAGGCTCTGCAGACACTTTCTCACTCACTTCTACACCATCTTTTCGTCTTAGTGGCGGTGTCGGTTTAATCATGCTCTCTTGCTGCTGGACCTCACTTTCAATTTTGCTGTTCCTCCTTCTTGCTGGAGGGGTGGGTTTCACCAATGCCTCCTCTATTTCTTCAGCTATAGAAACGACTGAAAGTTCACTTCCGGCTCGACTCACTTTTCGCCTCACTGGAGGTGTTGGCTTTACAAGAGACTCGAGACTTCTACGGTCGCTAGAAACATCTTCAGGCTTTGGTTCACTCATGTTTTTGCTATCTCTCCTTCTTGTTGGAGGTGTGGGCTTTACCAGAACTTCAGCTTCTTTGGTGATGAAAGCATCAATCTCTTGACTAGCCCTTCGTCTCACTGGTGGAGTTGGTTTCACAAAGGGCTCTTCACAAACTTCACTAGTTTTCTCTAGTTCAGTACCAGGAACCATCACTCCTGATTTATCCTTTTGTCTGCTGTAGGGTGGCTTTGGATGCATCTCCAGATCAAGTGAAAAACCTCTATCCTCTTCCTTCTCTTTTCGTCTTATTGCTGGAGGAGTGGGCTGAGAATCAAGATCAAAAGACAATCTTTCACCTCTCAACTTGTCTTTACGCCTTCTGTTTGGTGGCGTGGGGAGAATTTCAGAGTGAGGAACCTGGACAGGAAGAATGTTTGCAACCTGGGATTGGTCCTCTGAACTTCTGTCACCTTCCTTATGCCACCTGGTTGGTGGGGAAGGTTTTTCCTCTCCCTCTGCTGTCAAGGAATCCTCATGAAGTGTTGGTGTCGTATCTTTTGTCTTATCAACATCTACACAAGTTTTATGCTCCACCAAACTGTCCTCAGTGTCGAGAGAGGACTTCTCGCTTGAGACAGAATCTCGTTTTTGTCTAGGTGGTGGAGATGGTTTTGTCTTTGCTTGCTCCTCAGCTTTGACCGCCATTATCTTGCCAGCTTCATTTTCAAATGGTTCTTCCTCAGATCTGTCTTTTTCAGGTTCAGATGGCTCTTTTTCCACAGGCTGTCTTGCAGTGACATCAGTACTTGGTTCTTGGGGTATCTGAAAACCTTCTCGTTGGTCCAGAATTATGTACCTTCTTTGAATCTGTTGAGGGCCATTATCAGTCCATTCCTCTAAAACAAGTGGCTCTATGGTTGTTAGGGCTTCCTGAGGGACACTGTCTGTAGTCCAGTCTTCCAGTTCATTATGTCTAGTTAAGGTTCCAATAACGCTTGCAGTCTCTTGGGTCTGCGGTATTTCTGTAGAGCGCGCTGACCTTACATCAGTGATATCTTCAGTGGGCTGCACCTGACTTGGTTCAATGCTTGCAACCACAGTGTCAGCACTTGCTTGGTCTTGTTCACTCTGGCAGATATTATTGTCTACTTCTTCTGCTACCTCCCTGACCCCTCGAATCAGACTATCCAAGCTTTCCACTGGTGCAGTTTGTGTGGTTTCATGGCCAGTAACTATAACAGGACTTGCTATATTTCGTTCAGGCTGGTCAACAAACACTGGAGTATGGATGTTTACAGTGTCAATGTCAAGAACAAGTGAAGCAACTCTCTTTGATGATGTTTTCATACTTTCTTCAATGTTTTGTTCATCCTTGGCTTTGTGTTCCTTCTCTGTTTCCATGGCAGATCTTTTCACCTCATTCTCTGCTATTGGACCTTCAGATTCTAAGATTTCTTTGGGCATCACCTCTTCACTTGAGGCAGAGTCACTTACAGAAACAGTAGATTGGTTGAATTCTGATAATGGCTCAGATGGAACCTTCAAGACGGTGTCCGGCAAGCAAGGTTTGCTTTGCTGAGCATCTATTTCTAATGTTGCTGTGAGTTGTCCTGCTATCGGAGAGTCTGAAGAGTTTTCAGATAGACCAGAGGGAAACACTGTGCACCCAAAATCAGAACCCTGAATTTCACTATTCTCCACCTTCTGGATGTCTACAGCTGTAGAGGAAGGCATAGTCGATGGATGTGGAAGCTCTTCATGCGTCTTTTCCCTCTCAGTCAACTCAGAAACTATTGTTGTGGTCACTTTTCTCTCTTCATAAATCTCTGTTTCTTGATTTTCAATCTCAATGTCTTCAAAATGAGGTTCTTCAGACAAAGGATGTTGCATCTCCTTCTGTTCCTGCTCATTCCAAGCATCTCCCTCATCTATTGTCTGGCCACTTACCAAAACAGCAGGTCTACAAAGTTCTGATTCTAGATTAGGCATCATAGGCGAGTGTAACCCGGTAGTTTGAAGCTTCTCTTCTATCACCGTCGCCAGTGGTTCTTCTGCACACTCCAAAACGTCTTCTAAAACTATTTTTTGCAGAGTATTTTCTTCAATCTCATTACTATCATGACCAGCTATTCCCATGGCAGCAGAGACAGGACTGGTTGCTGCCAGAAGGCTCTCCTTCAGTTCTTCTGTCTTGTTCTCTAATACAAGGTCTTCATCACAAATCCTGCTTTTCTCAGATTCAGTGGATTCCTTGTATCTTTCCTTTACCAGTGTTTTAGGCTCAATGAGCTGTTGAGGCAAATTTGTCTCAGTCTCCACTGCTCTCACTTCACACTCATGATCATCAAGCATCGGGACACTTGTAGTGTCCCTAATGGCTGATTCTTGTTTAGATGTTGTGTCCAATGGTACATCTGATAGTTCATCCCTTATTTCATCCTGGGAAGAATAAGTTTCCTGCTGCTGGTGAACAGAAGATCCTATATTTTCTTCAACTTCGAATGAAGGAACCACTGGACATGTACCATCCTGACTGTCTGTGGTTGTTGCAGCAGAGGTGATATCCTGTTGCTTGGACCAATCAAGTTCAGTCTTTGTGGCAGCACCAGTGGGGCTCTGTCTTTCAGTGGAAACCTGGTATATTGAAAAAGCATTTACTGGCAAGAAATATAATAATACATACATGCATAAAGATTTTATCACATATTTTTGGAAAAATATAAGAGTGACATTTGAAAAAAAACATCCATTAAAAGTGTTTGGGTATAAGAAAACTAGAACATGGTAATTGTTTTTGAATGCTAAATTAAATGATATTCACGTTCCCTGTTTTATCTGAGAGTCCAACTGAAGCATCTTGCTTCCCTGCGATAATCTAAGAGCCTCCTCTTTCACCCTCTCTTCAAGATCCTGAAACATGCAGGTCTTCAAATGACAAATTTACAACTTGCCTCACATTTACAGTGAGATGTGCAGACGTACACGCATGAACTGGTATACATTTTCCCAGTGCATGCAAATTTAAAAGTTTAACTCACCTCCAGCTTCTGCTTTAGGTCAATAATGAGGGTGCCAGCATCCTTTAATGCAGTTGCACTGTCCTTCTCCAGCTTTCCAGCTAAATCAGGACCAAGGCAGTCCCTGAGCAGTTGCTTATGAGACACTGCCACCTGAAGGCTCTTCTGCAGCCCTGCACCTTCTTCTATCCTGATCTGAGAAAGGACACACAGATGTGCTGATTCGTACCTTATTGTTGAACTGTGATGGCCACACTGCAGCACTGATACTGATACTGTAGACACATATACAGACCTGCATAGTAGATGTTGAGTCAGTTGGAGTCTGTGTTGATTGGTTCCAAGTAAGAAGTGCATTTAGTGCTTCCCTCACGCTGTGCACCACACTGTCGGCACAGTCATTCTGTCTTTTTAGCAGCTTAGGCCGCAAACTGGAAAAACAGCAAAAGATCTTCAAGATAGCAATCTGCAGATTATAATTTTGCAAGTATTGCAAAATATCTCTATTAATAAACATTAGTCTTTATTTTAAATATGTGGCATTGAAAGGAATATACATCCATCATACATGAATCAACTTGGTACCTGCAATATTGCTGGGTCACCGCATCTATGATGGAAATGACATCAGAAGGAAGTTCTTCGTCAATGGCCAGGCATAGGCCCTGTCCGAGGTCACGCACTTTGCCTTCTAACTCCTCCAGTTTCTTCTCACAGGCCTGAGAGACAGTGAAGAGGACACTAATAGATGACAGATACAGACAACAGTCTGTGTTGACTTCAACAAACAGCTCATATAATCTTAATAGAAAAGCACTGGAGCTGGAAAGTGAGCCTAAACCCAGTGTCAGGTGTTGTCTAGAAGGGTGTAAAGCCCACCCAACCTTTGGGATCAGCTGGTGTGATGTTTGCTTAGTAGAGTAGAGTAGAGTAATCTTTTATTATCCCACGAATGGGAAATTTGGGCGTTACAGGGCTCTTATAAAAGTGACAGATGTACAGAAAGAATAGAAAAAAGATTTATAAAAATAGAGGTATAAGGAAAGAGGGAGTACAGGAGAAAGGAGAAAAGTACAGGAGCTATAATAATAAATTATCTATCTATATAAATATATAAATATAAATATATATACATATATACTACATTACCAAGATGCATATACATATCTACAAGAAGAATTATGTGACCAAATATACAGTACACAGTAATAATACACGATAATAAATAGGTTTTAAATTAATTATAAATATATATAAATAAACAAGTAGTAAGATATAAGTCTAATAATAATAATAATAATAATACTGTACAATACAATAACAATATACATTAATATACATTAATAATAGTATATAGTATAACATAATATATAATAATAAACAAGCAATGTAATGTTATGTTGATGAGTTGTGGAGTCTTATTGCTGCAGGTAGGAATGACCTATAACATGTGTGTTTACAATCTTTTGGACAAGTGTGGCTAAATCAGTGTTTTTAATCACTTGCCAGGACCAAAAACCCTGCTTTTCATAATTTGGTATTTTTCCTCCTAATCCAACCAAATACGCCCCTTGAAGTGGGAGTGTTGGTGCAGAGGAACTCCAGGGGAACTCCACATATTTAGTACCTTAAGCTCATGCCAGCTGTCCTGTAACCGACTTATAGTCCGGCTCCCTTCTTCGGATCCCAGACAGCAGTCCTGAGCGCGGAGCTCGTTCAGGAGATCTTCTGCCTTCACACGGAGACCCTGTGCCCTGCCAGATAGCTCCAGATCAATGTCCGCCAACCTGGACTCACAAACGGCAAGCCTTTCCCTCATCTCCCTGTCCGACGAGGCGCACAGGTCACGGAGTTGGCTGATCTCTAACGTCAGCGCATCGCGACCTGCAGGCGTGCACAGGTTGACGAGGGAGTCTTTGATCACATCCAGCTCTCTCATTTCTCTCTCCTCTCTCTCTGCAGTCCGGAGAAGAGCCTGATGCAAAGAAAGAAAGATAAAAAAATTGTTCAGAGAGAAACCTTCAAGGCCTTCTTGACCTTTGGCATCTAATGATGTCCAGGAACAGGTTCATTTATAGCTTATTATTTATTCCATATGAATGCATAGGCAGATATAGTGAGCTCTCTGATTGGTTAGCCCTTCAGAAACTGGCCTGAAGGTCTACCATGTCAAATAAACTACCAACATTATAAGGAAAAGATGGTAAAACATTACCCTAGGTCTTCCGGAGGTTTTATATTCTTTTGAAATGGAAAAAAAACAATTTGTAGCAATGTTTCATGCTCTTATTGTAGTTTTTTAAGTCCTTAGTTGCTTTCAGCAAACCTTTAAGGTGCTGACGGCACCCTGTAACCCATGGCGATCAGTGGGAACATCTCCAAAACTTCTGACTTGTTCTCGAAGCCATTCCTGAGCTGCGTTGTGCTGCTCCACCAGCTGAGCACAAATTCTCTCCGTGTTGATTCCCTCCTCTAGAGTCTCACATAGCTCCTGAGCAAACAAACCAAAACAAAAAGCATTTATGAAAGACACACTCCGGACACTTAAGTGAAAGTGAAAGTGATTGTTCTCGTCATTGCGAGGTCATAGCACAGAACACAGTGATCCACAACGAAATTGGGCCTCTGCATTTAACCCATGCAAACACCGTGCAGCAGGGGGCAGCTTTGAAAGCGCCCGGGGAGCAGTGACAGGGACGGTCCCTTGCTCAAGGGTATCTCAGGGCAGCCTTCTGACTGACACGCTCACACAATCACTACTCTTACAAAGTGTCAGAGAGCAATATGCAAACCAATGAGCAGCAAACAAACGAAAGCTATAGCACCCTTTACTGCATTAGCAATCATGAACTCCTTTCTTTATCGTTTGCTTCCAGATTGTGCTGTATATTTAAATGTTACAGAAAATCGTTCTCCATATCTTCCTGAAGGACAGTGTTGTTGTCTCTCATTTTCAGTCCAGTCTCCGTACCTGAGCAGTTCTCCAGATCTTCCTGAAGGACAGTGTTGTTGTCTCTCATTTTCAGTCCAGTCTCTGTACCTGAGCAGTTCTCCAGATCTTCCTGAAGGACAGTGTTGTTGTCTCTCATTTTCAGTATAGTCTCTGTACCTGAGCAGTTTGATAGTTCTGTGTTGGTTAATCCACACAGTGATCTACGTCTGAACCTTCAAGCAGAACAAAGCATCTAACTTAAGACATGAAGCAGTGAAGAAACTGCAGATGATTCCAGGTGGGTGGAACCTCTTTATCTAGAACCTCTATTTTTAGGCACTTGGCACTTTTAATCCCCTTAATCTGCCAAAAATAAGATTTGACTGGCAAGACAGCATTTTTGCACCAACAAGATGATTCTCTCTAAACATCTAGCACAATGATGGTGGCTCAAGCACTCATGTAGAGTCATGTAGAGACTGGAGTTATTTGGCATTTCTCACCGTTAACTCTTTGATTAAACCCGGGACACACTCCTCCATGGCTGACCAGGACGGATCGGACCAGCTGGGGTCCCGTGTGAGCTGGCTCATCTCCCGTCCCAAGGCCCTGAGGGCTGACAGGGTGGGCGTCAGAGACCTTGCTTTGTCCAGCAGAGCCTTGGCCTGCTCCACTGAGTGTCTTCGGTCCCCTAACCCAGGCCAAGGGAATCGGCGAGGTAGCGCCTCCGTCTGCTTCTTCAGCTGCTCCAGACGAGACTGGGTCTGCTGTCTCTGGCACTGGCATGAAACCAGGCGCTCCACTACGCTCCTCAAAAGACTAAAAGAGAGGACAGGGTCCTGATGGTATCCAGTGCACATCTCAACATGCTTGGAGGAGAACACAACTACTCCACTGGCTTAGAATGAACAGACCTGTGAAGCTCTTGAGCCTGCTGCAGCACCCCTCTCCACTCTTCGTCTACGCCCCTCAGCTTCTGTTGAAGAGCACGTCTCAGATCGTCCTCCAGGTCTTTACGATTGCACAGGTTCTCCGCCCGTCTCTTTAGAGATGCCATCTTGGAATTCCCTTCAGGACGAAGACTCAGAACAGCCTACGTGTGAAAAATTACAGATTAACCGACATATGTAACTATTTTTAGGTGAAAACTAAATCTATTATTATTGTTTTTTATTTGACACATTTACTCACTTGTGCTTTGTTAAGTCTTTCCTCAATCTGGTCCTGGCTGCCATGTGTACTTAGGCCCAGATGGTCCAAATCCTGCTTCAGCTTCTCCACCCAGGCCTGGACCTCCTCTTCCTGGGACTGGAAGGCTTGAAGCTCCTTTGAGAGCGAGTCCTGGAGCTCGGCCTGCTTTCTAAGTTCTTGAGCAATTTCCAGCACCGTTCTCCACCGCTCCTGAACACCCTCTAGAGCCTGCTGGATCAAATACTTCCTGCTCTCTTCCAGCTCCCTGTGGGCACACGTGGTCTCTCCTTTCATCTTCAGGGCAGCAAGCTTGGAGTTTCCCTCCAGCTGCAGGTCCAGGATGGCCTACAGGTTACAAATAAGCTAAAAAAGGTTCCTCAGAGCTCCTCAGGATAACTTCTACAACCTTAAATCTTGTTGGGCAGAGGGCTTATTGATGGTTAGATAGTAGATAATATATGTAACCTACCAGGCTTGGTACATCTAAAATGCCATACAGATATTTTCTTTTTTCACAATCTGTTTATGTATTTTCACAACTCTTTTGTCTTCGTTCCCATTTCACTCATTAAAATAAGTCCCCAGAGTAGTGCATAGACATGCATGTCCATGTAACCCATGTGGATCATGAGAAATGGCAGCTTTCTGTCTATTATTTTATTAAAAAAGCTTCATGCTGTCCTTATTGTTGGATGCACCATGATAGCTTGTGAGCAAACTAAACAAATTCCTGTAGCAATAAATGAATCCTATTCAATCGTTCCCTGTAAAATTTCTTACGCTTCTTCAACACTTTTAACACATTACTGTTTTTGAGTGAACAATCTATGATTTGAGCTATTTATGAGTTATCATATATATTGATGTGTTAATTTGAGCTATTTTGGGGGGAAAAGTGCAGAAAACATATTTTATTTGCTCATAACGAATTATTTAGAATATATAAAAAGGTCCTACCTGCGAGATATCGAGTCTCTCTTGCACTGTAGTGTCTTTGTCCAGCAAGTCGAACCTCTGCTCCTGCCCCGTGAGCCAATCTCGGACGATCTTCTCTTGACGGTTAAAATCCTGGAGCTCTTTATCAAGAGCGTCCTGCAGCTCAGCTTGGATCTTCCCATTCTGAGCAAACTCCAGCACTGCTGTCCACTCCTTCTGTATGTCCCTTAGTGTCTGCTGGACTGACTGCCTCATGTCCTCCTCAAGCCCTTCACATGCTGACACAGTCTCGCCTCTTTCCCTCAGAGCAGCAAGCCTGGAGTCTCCCTCAGGTCCACAGTTTAAGACGGCCTAGTTTTAAAAATAAATAAAGAAAAACAATCCAAATGTATTTCACTTGGTTCATCGTCAAGGTTCAATCATTGGCTCAGTTCTCTTTCATAATATCAGATCTGATATATAAAAAATATAAAAATTAATTCATCAATATAAAGCATTCATGTGAATGTCAGAATGTATTATTAATTATTAATGATTATATTGAATTTATGATTATAAAAAGTGTTTTTCCCCAAATGTAGTTAAATTTTAAAAATTCTAAAATAATTTTGAAAATATATATAATTGTGTCACATGTGGGGTGTTTTGGGCACGCTAGAGGGCGCTCTGTTCTGAATGAGCACACCTGAGCCCATGCAGGCACAGCTGTGCATCATTGGGGCTGACTATTTAAGCCCCGATGAGTCAGAACAGAGCGCGGCTCATTAGTTAGGCTAAGCCTACATGCAATGGTGGTTCTGGTTTTTGGCACTTCGTATCTTGATTATAGACTGCAGTTCCTCAGTACTTGGGTTTGGATTAGAACTGCAGTCCTTGTTTCTTGTTTCTAACTGTGCAAAATAAAACTAAGTTCCGAACTCCTTGCTCCGCACTGGCGTCCTTCCGGCACCCCGCCACCGTTACAAATTGGAACGATGTAAAATAAATTCAATCATTTTTAATGAAATTAATAGTTTTAAATATTACGTTTCAGCTTACGTGTTTCTTGGATACATATTTAAGATTTAAAATATAAAAGATTTTGGAAAAAAAAAAAAAGCAATTATTTATTTTATTCCACTACAGAGTTTAAATTTTTGGTGTTATTTTTTAATATTGCTGCATTTTTCCAAAATAGCTCAATTATAATTATGGAGACATAAGTGTAAAATTTGAGAACGTTCTAAAAGACTGTAATGATCTCACACACTGTCAGAAAAATTTTTTAGGTTTTAATGCCCTTCTCATACCTGAGCTCTGCTCAATCGCTCCTGAAATGGAAAGCTGTTGTCCAGGCACTTCAAGTTCTCCTTCAGCTTCCTAATCCAAGCTTGAATGCTTTCTCCCTGGTCTTGGAAGCTTTGTAGCTCCTTGAAGAGCGAATCTTTACGCTCAATCTGGTTCTTCAGCTCCTGGGAAGCCTGAAGAACCGTCCCCCACATCTCCTCCAACTCTCTTCGGCTCTGCTCTATCTCGTACCTCTTCTCACCGCCCACTTCCTTATGAGAACATATGCTCTCTCCCCTTTTCCTCAGAATCATCAGCTTGGATTCACCCTCATGGTGCAGGTTCATAACCTCCTGAATGGAAAATAACGTTTGAATCATTTCAGAAACTTTGTTTTTCAGAATATTCTGACACAAACACCTCAGACTGAACATTAAATAGATCGAAGACTCTCCAACACTCACCTGCACCTTGTTTTGTAATTCCTGAGGCGGGAAGTCTTTGTCCAGACAGTGCAGATGCTGCATCTGCTCTTCCACCCAGGACCTGGTGATCCTCTCCTCTTCCTGGAAGGATTCAAGTTCCCTCAGGAGACAGTTCTGTAGCTCCGTCTGGACCTTCAGCTGCTCAGCAAAATCTAAAAGTCTCCTCCATTCTTCTTCTACACTTCGGAGGTTCTGCCTGAGTTCCTGCTGCTTGTTGTTCTCCAACTCTTCATGAACACATAAACTCTCAGACGCCTTTGTCAACGAGGCCAGTTTGGAGTCTCCATCAGCACAAAGATTCAAAACAGCCTGAAAACACACAAAACAGACAATAATAATAAAAATAATAATAATAATAATTTGATGATCTGATGATGATGATTTGATGATTTGCTTATCAGACTAATTTTATACACGTATCTGATTTTATCACGATAAGCTACAGGACCGTACCTGAGACCTGCTGAGCTTCTCCTCTGATTGAGTGTCTTTATCTAACGACTCCAGACCCTGTTTTAAATCTCTAATCCAGGTCCTGATTCCTTCCTCCTGGGCATGGAAAGCTTCTACCTCCTCCTCCAAGGCTCTGTGGACCTGGGCCTGGTTCTCCAGACGAACCCCGAGACTGTGGTACCGATCAACCAGGGAGTCACTCTCTTTAAGCAAGGAGTCCGATCTGAGGCCCCGCAACCTCACAGAGACCAGAAGATCACTGAAGGCTTCCACCCGACCGCTACACACACACACACACACACATACACACACACACACACACACACACACACACACACACACATGTACCAAACATAGGACAAAAAATGTAAAGTCTCGCTACAAACCAATTGTTGTGGAAAATCCTTGTATGTCCATGAATGTTAAAAATGGTTTTGCTGCATTTCTATTGGTCCATTCCTTATAAACTTTGACAGTTATTCTCAAACTAGGTCTTAGAATTAAAAATTAAAAGTGGAGATTTAAGATTCGTCCTGCAGCTTTAACGAGGACCCTCTGCTTCTGAGTGAAGTATCGGAAGCATTTCTTGAGGTTACATTTATTTTATCTTTTTATGATCTACAGCTCCTCGCTGTGAGCTAAGAGAGCAGACGTGATGTACCTTTCCTTGAGGAAGTCCTCATGAACCTGTCTGAGCTTCTCTCTTTGCTCTGGGATGTGATCTTTCTGCTGCAGCCATTCCTGGAGATGCTGACGTTCCTCCTCAAGGCTGACGTTAAAGAAAGATGCAGGTTTTAAAACAAAGGCTATGACGTTTCTCCAGGCAAAACTGCTGATTTACTGTCTAATGAATAAACACCTCAATGAGCTAACGAAAGAATGAAGGACTACATTGCAAAAAATGTCTTCCTCAATCATTGGAGGAACAGCAAGGCCAACTCATTCAGGTATTTGATAGATAGAATGAAAATCTGATCTTCTTCTTTTGCTCTCAGACATTTATAAACTGTTCATAAGGCTGATGTAAGCCTTTGATATGAACCTACGTTAACATTTATAAAGGTTTATTCCAAGAGTTACTCGACATAAAGGCTACTTTCAGTAGTTTCACCCCAGACAGTGGACAACAGTTGGACTTTGTTAATCCAGTGCACAAAGGATAAAAGATGGTGAAACACACTGAAACACACACACACACACTTAAGAGGACATTAAGCCTCTCCAGTCCTCCTGACTAGATGGAGGAAACCAGAGCTCCAGCAGACCCCCACACAGACAAGCTCATAGAAATAACTCAGCCTGGGAATCGACCCCAGAACCTTCTCGCCACCCTGCTCCTAACCTGAGGGTCCAGTTTTAGACCTTCATAGAAAGTCCCAGAATGGGTGTAAACGTCTAAGTTAAGACATGCAAAAATGCTCTTTCAAGCTTATTCACATCTTGTCCACCCCTGCCAGCGAGAGAGGACGGCTGACGGACCTCTTGAGGTTGAGCAGGATGTCGTGCAGCTGTTTGTGGCGTCCCTGGCAGTGAGCTCTGAGTGTGGCCAGCTCTCCCTCCTGCTCCTGCTGCCAAACACACAGCTGAGCCTGGGTCTCTGCAGAGATCTGCCCCTTCCTGTCCACACACTCCTTCACCTGGCGGAGACGCTGCTCTCCTTCTCTAGAAGCCAGGAAGCCCTGAGCAAAAAACACACAATCAGCAGAGTTACCTCCATCAACTCGGAGGACACGGACAGGATGTGTTTGAATAATTTTAACAAACATTTCAAATAATATAATGAACTGTGAGCTGTGGGGTGTGTTAAGGTTGTCGGTTTAATCAGGAGCTGCTAATAAATTTAATCAGGAGCTGCTAACAGAACGTAAGGGATCCATACGTTGACTGAAGAGCAGCAGTGAGGAACCATGTGAGCTCCTCTGTTTCTCTAACCGACAAGTTTTTATAACTTTATAACATCAACCGACTTATTTTCAACGAGGCTCAGCTTTTTGTTTTTCAGCAAAATGCTTCTCTGCATTTGACCCACACACCAATCATCAGGCCATACATACGGCACCCGGGGAGCTGTGATCGGGACGGTCCCTTCCTTACGGGTAGCAGAGGGCAACCTACTGATCCAGGACTCAAGATTTGCTCTTCTTATTTCTGCTGCATCAATAAAACGTCTAGAAACAAGTCCCCAGCATATCATTGGACCAAACGATTATTCAGTGAATCCTGTCCCATCCACTCAAATCAGGGGAATCCCTCACCTGCAGTCTCTGCATGGACACCTCCACGTCCTGCCTCCGCTCTGGGTTCTCGAAACACTCATTCACTGAGAGCTGCACATCCTGGAGCCAGTCCTCAAACAACTGACACTCTTCTAAAAAGAGGGAGAAATGTGGTCAGCAAAACAGCATAATGAATGGATGAAAATGTCAGATAAACCATTCCACACCTTCAATGGACTGGACAAGGAGGCTCTTCTCCCCATGTTCTTTCTTCTGGCCTATGAGCTCCTGTGCTGCAGCAACACTGTCTTTCAGACGTTTGCACTCAGTATTCAGCTCCTCTAAGGCCTGAGGTCCGGTCACCTTGGACATGAGAGAGATTTCCTTCAGCAGGGAGTCTGCCTGGTCCTCCTGATCCAATAACTGTTCTGAAAGATCCTACAGAACGAGAGGAAGGGTGAGAGGTAACCAGCTTCTTGGATCTTAAACAGGCCTGGAAGCATGAAGGAATGTCAAAAACATGCTGATAAGTGAAAGTGAAAGTGACAGCCATCGTCATTGTGAATCACAGCACAGCACAACACAAAGAAATTCAACCTCTGCGTTTCACCCATACACACATGTGCAGCGGGGGGCAGCTATTGAAAGCGCCCGGGGAGCAGTGATGGGGACGGCACCTTGCTCAAAGGTACTTCAGGGCAACCTACTGGTGAGGGAATCGAACCGATCTTCCGATCCGGGCCGACTCTCTAACCACTAGGCCACCGCTGCCCCATAAATAATGTGAACTTTAGTTTAAGGCCAGAATTAGGCTTCAAACATCTTTTTTATGTGAATTGGGACTGTAACTGTACCTGTCACTGTAGAAGACTAGCAGAAGATGACACTCCACTGATTGGGGTAATACCTGTAAATGCTGCTGGAGCTGAGCTGCGTCATCCACACCGAGTCCTCCTACTGACGAGTGTATTCTCTGGATGTCAGATCGACAGGCGTCAATCCTCTGAACCAGGTGAGCTCGCACAGTCAGCAGCTCTTGAAAAACGTCCATGCAGCCAGAAAACGTCTCCTTGACCTCGTCCATCTTCTTCCTGAGAACGGTTTCCATCACCTGAGGAAATGAGGACTTGTGAGAAGGAAACTGGAGATGCTCAGAAACCAGTACAGACGTCAACACAGAAATGGTCCTTGGCAAATAATAATAATAATAATAATAATAATAATGAGAAGAAGAAGTAGAAAAAGAAAAAGAAGAATGATGATAACGCTGATAGTAATGATGATGATGATTATGATAATACATAAAAATGATAATCATCATCATCACACAAAGCAAAATAAATGATTAAAATTTATATTACGACTATTAACCTTACAAATAAAAGTTTTACATCAACACGCCCACTTTGCTTGGCCAAAAACTTAAAATAGGTGGATCACTGAAAAAACCTGTGAAAGTGAAAGTAAAAAATAATCCTGCTTATAATAAATGAGAACAGCTTTGGCAAGACATCCTGTCACTTCTGTCACATTTGAAAAGCTTATCTTCAGAGGACGGTCGTCATCATTTCCAACTTTTCTCTGTAGACAGTGCTGTGCAAAAGTCTTGGCCCCTTTATTTCTTTATTCTCTGCTGGGAATCACCTCGCTGGTGCAAAAATGCTATTTTCTTTCCGTCAAACTGTCTTATCTGTGTCATATTGAGTTGATTAAATGAAAGAAGCAGGAACAAATGTTTTATTTCTCCACGCTGCAAAGTGTCTAAAGATACAAGATCCTAGATAAAGGGGTTCCACCTACTCAGCATTCAGCATCAGCAGCAAACGAATCACCTGATCATCTGGACTCATCTGCACCTGTGTTTTCACTGCATCATGTCTTAAGTTAGACGCTTTGTTATGCTTGAAGGTTCAGATGTAGATCACTGTGTGGATTAACCAACACAGAACTATCAAACTGCTCAGATACAGAGACTGAATTGAAAATGAGAGACAACAACACTGTCCTTCAGGAAGATCTGGAGAACTGCTCAGGTACAAAGACTGGACTGAAAATGAGAGACAACAACACTGTCCTTCAGGAAGATCTGGAGAACTGCTCAGATACAGAGACTGAATTGAAAATGAGAGACAACATCACTGTCCTTCAGGAAGATCTGGAGAACTGCTCAGGTACAGAGACTGGACTGAAAATGAGAGACAACACTGTCTTTCAGGAAGATCTGGAGAACTGTCCCTCAACATGAAAAATACAAGAAAGTCTGGCTCTTTGGAAGAAAGGAAGACTATTGCACAGCACTGTATGTGTTTTCTGCTTTCTTTTCAGTCCCTTGCAGGGAAACATGATGAAAGCATTTCTTTAAAGAGAATGAGAGGAAACGAGAGGAAACGAGAATATAAGGAGAAATGACCTGCAGCTCCAGTGGAGCCTCTTTGCTCTGCAGAAGCTCTTGGATCTCCAGGGACTTCCTGTGGAAATGCTCGACGTTCTCCTCCTGCACCTGGATCTCCTCCTAGCACAAGTATAACACACACATTGAAGACAGACTGGAAACAGATGCTTGGCATAACAGGTGCTTCTGTTTTCGGCACCTTCATGCGGAGAGCTTCTCGGTCAGTGCTGAACGGGTGAGATTCGGCAAACAGGTTCAGCTTAGCACCTGCCCAGGCCTCCATCTCTCCACCCAGCATCAGCTGCTTCTCCCAGAGCTCCAAACCCACTCGCAGGTTATCCATGTAGGTGTCCGTCTTCTCCGAAACCTGAAGAGCAATCAAACACCCCGTAAACCATCTGTTGATGGATTTTTTTCGATATGTACAGAAAAAGAAAGCGTGTCCCATAAAGTCAGAAATCACAAATCTGCTGAAGGTAACAGAGCTCTTCACATGGTGATGAGGTGAGTGTGTGATGATTTAGGTATGTAGGCCCTGCTAATTGATAAGAGATTAGTAAAAATTTGTTGGAGCCCAAAAGAACCAAATTTCAGGCCAAAAACATGCTGGTTTTAAGGAGCGTGAATCGGACTGAAATGTCCCTCCTGATGCACTTACGTCCAGCCAGGTGTCCACCAAGGCATCGGCCTCTGTCTCAAAGGGAGTCTCTGAGCAGTCTGGAATTTTCTTCAGCTGAGACTGCAGTTGTCTGCATATCCCTCGAAAATCTTCCATCTTCGGACCCAGACCACTCAAATCGTCCTTTATTAAGCAAACCTGATCACAGAAAACACACCGTTTTACACGCAGCATCCATTCACTCAAGGGACACTTTATTAGACACACCCACTTTTTGCTTTCACTTTCTGGCCACTTTAACAGAAACACGTGCCTCCCATATCCTTTTAATGGGCCACTTTATTAGAAACACCTGCTTTCCATGTCCTTTTATGGGCCATTTTATTAAAAACACCCACACCTTCTACTTCCACTCACTGGACTCTTCATTTGAAACAGTTAGAGAAGAGAAACTCAGATCAGTAGATGGGACACACTCTCCAGTAAGGTAGAGCTGCAAGTAAAGGGTTTCTGATAAAGTGGACAGTACTGTCCAGTCTGTTTACTTATAGCAGAAACTTTTGTAATGTAAATGGTTTTATTCACATTTTAACGCTTCGCGTATTTCCAGCAGGAACGGCGGTCAGGTTGATCTTGTGAGCGTTTAGTGATGAATATTGACCCACCTTGGTCACGAGACGCTGCAGATTATCTTTACTCATGTAGGAAGCCTGTTCGCTCATGGTCTGCTCAGCTCTCTGGAGGGTGCTCTGGAGAAAACTGCGGCAGCTCTGAAACTTCTTCAGCAGTTCCATCAGCAAGCGGCACTGCTCCTGTCTGTCAGACATCCAAAAACACAGCATAAAGGTCTAGCGTCAATCTTGGAGCAACTCAGCAGGACCCCGTTGAAGATTAGACTTATCACTAAACAGGTCAGTGGATATTAGTGGAAATACATTTGGATGACAGAATCAACATGTTACATTTCCAGAAATGTAACAGACCATGTGTTAGATCATCTGAAGAGGCAGCCTCTGTTACTCATCCAGTGTTAAAAGGAAAGATTTTGTTTCACATCCATTTTAATACTTACCAAAAATGTAAAAAGAAACAAAGATTTTACAATAAACTGGTCTCTACAGGACTTTGGTTTGAAGGGGAAGAGGCAAAGGACAGGAAGAAATGGAAACTGATGATCCGCTGTGGCGACCCCTAAACGGGAGCAGCCGAAAAAAGAAGAAGGTTTCTACAGCACTGCTTGGTAGTTTCTTAGCTTTGACTGTGCTGTACAAAAGTCTTGAGATACCTCTCATTTCTTCATATTTTGCTTCCAAAGAGCCTGACGTTCTTGTATTTTTAACATATTCTTGAGGAACAGTCTTCCAGGCTTCCTGAAGGACAAAGTTTTTGTCTCTCATTTTCAGAACAGTCCAGAGACAGTAGCAGTGTGGGACATCTCCACACAGACGGAAAACAAAATGCAGCTGACGTCCAAAGAAGAGCTTTGGGACATCCTTCAAGAAGCCTGTAGAACTGTTCCTGAAGTTGACCTTCAGGTACTCTTGATCAAGGTACCATCCCCACCACTGCTCCCCGGTCACTGGATATGGCTGCCCCCTGCTGCACGGTGTGGGGGTTAAAAACAGAGGATGGATTTCATTGTGGTTCACTGTGTGCTGTGTGTTCACAATGACAAATAGTCACTTTCACTTCACCTTTCAGTCACAGCTCGCTCCGTCTCCTCCCAGAGGGAGTCCAGCTCGTCTGCTGAGCGCTCAGTCTGCCCTTTGCTTGGAGATGGTTTAGAGACGGTTCTCCTGATGCTCTGGTACTCCGGACGAAGCGAGTTCATCTGAGTCGCCAAATCTGACAGGGCTCGTATCCTGCCAAAGGACCTTAATGTTACTCACCAGCTTTGAGCACATGACCTCCACTGAAATTCTCTCGAATTGGCAATTTTCTGGCCAAAAACACATCACACGTGACAGCAGGAATGTCAGAAACAATAAATATGAAGTTTGTTTAAACACATACCTGTGCTGCAAAGCTGGCATGGTGGGCTCCTTTAGCCCCTGTTTCTCCGCCTCGCCCCTCACCTTCCTCAGCTCAACCAGCAAGTTCTTCCTCCTGATCCTGAGGCCCTGACTCTGCTGCTCCTTCTGCAGCTCCTCTTGCTGGATCATCAGCCGGTCATCCGCATCCTCTGCCCTCTGCACCAACACTCCCACCATGTCCAGACAGGAGACAGGACGGCCTTCCCTGGTCACCTCCAGCCTGGCTCCACCCAGCAGCTGGTCCAGCTGTGGTGCTTTATCCTTCAGACTTCCCACACCCTTCCTGATCAGTGCCAGTTTAGTCCTGCTGTCCTGTAATCCTGGTGCATCACTGCAGGGGGCACCCTGCACAACTGAAATGTCCTGGTCGACGGTGCGAAGGGACATGAGAAAGCGATCTAGGGCACGGGCCGCGGCGTCACTTTTGCGGACCTGCTGCCGGAGGCGGTCCAGGCTAGCACGGTGGGTGAGCACCACATGAGTCAGAGGGGAGCGGTCCCGCAGGTCCAGGTTGCTGGGCTCCGAATCGAAACGCGATAGACGATCCATCTGCGTCTGGATGCTCTCATCTAAGTCCTGGGAAGGAAGTACATTTTTAAGAAATGGAAATTGAATGAAGGGACATCCTGAGGAATCTGAGGAGGCCTTACAGTGCATCATTAGTTGGACAATAGAGGGTGCTTTGCAGCAGCGGTTGCCTAGGGGATTGGCTTCAGGACCAGAAGGTCGTGGGTTCAAATCCCAGGGTATTAGGTTGCCCTGAGTTACAACCACTGGGGGAAACCAACTCAGCAGCATTTCATACCTTAACATGTTTCAGGATGTTGCCATTGACCAGAGTGTATCCTTTCACATCTTTGGGTTCTTTGATGAACCCGTCAAGACGCTCTGAAATCTCAACAATGTGGTGCTCGATAGAATCCATGAGCTCCAGAGCAGAACCAAGAGAATCCACCCTGAGAGAATGAGTGAGAGAAAGAGAGAGAGAGAGAGAGAGAGAGAGAGAGAGAGAGAGAGAGAGATACTCATGGCACATGATGTTTGCTGCAGAACACTGTGGTCAGGGCAGATCTTGTGATTCTGTAGCAATAATAAACACAGCACACTGATACATGGATTTGTGTTTACGTTAGTCATAATGGATTCTTGCAGATGATTCTCATATCTAGACTCTATGAACAGGGGCGTGAACCCTACGTCTACATCCCTCAGAAGGATCAAATGTTGGTCCTTAATCCTCCGGTATACCTGCTCTGCAGGTGAGCTCTCTGCTCTCTACATTTGACTGTGAGCTCAGCCCGGTCCTGCTCCACCCCTCTTTCATTGAACTGGAGACACTGGGAGCACTGCACCTCATATTCTGCCCACAGAGACTCCGTCTCATCCCTCAGAGCCTGAAAGACAGTGAGAAAAGCTTGGAAATCATCCATCCTCACCTGGACATATCTTTGGAGCACCACACAGACACAAGGAGAACATCTGAAGACAGAAATAACCCAGCCTCGAATTGTCTCACTGTGGGACAAAGACGCCACATAGTACTGCCAAACATGCGTCTTGAGGCGCAAAAGTGAACCCTACTTTTAATTCTCTGAGCCGTTTTCTCAGATCTGTGCTCGATTCGGAAAGGTGACCTCCCAGCATGCTCTGCTCGTTCCTGTTCAGCTGAGCTTGGAGGGCAAACCTGGAGCTTCTATACCTGGAAGTATCCAAACACACAAACAAACACACACACACTGAATTAAGTTACTTTATTTTGCTAACTTAATTTTGCAAAGCAAATGGCTGACAATCAGTAAAGTGTTGATCATGCACTCTTGACTAGGAGATCCATACGCTTGGAGATACCTGTCCTCCTCAGTGCTCGTCTGCTTCATTATTTCTTTCTTATCCACAGTTTTTGACCTTTGGGCTGTGACTAAAGCAGCCTGCAATCAAAGCATTATATCAGCCAACATCACATCCACGTTAATGCAGAATAAAACATTTAGTTGCAGACAGCAGCGACACAGTCGTACTGGAAACAAAACTCTTCCTTACCTCTGGAGGGACGCTCTCTGCAGGTTTCTCCACCGAGGCAGTGGATATCTTCTGCAGCGACGGCTCTTTAATCTGTTCTACAGGAACACTAGCACACGGGAAAAATGCAATTAGACTAAAAAAACACATTTTACACTACTGCCATACAAGCAGAACAATGCACACGCAAAGCCAACTCATATGTTTTTGCAGTACATCGAAGACATCTGGATTTGAGATTTTTAATAAGTGTAATTCAATTTAAAAGTAATTAGTACTTTTGCTCACTTGGTGGTCGGGTACAAGGTGCATTTAAATATCTAGAAGAAAACACCAGGAAACCAAAGCTGAAAAATCTGATCTGTCGTCTAATTCTTATTTTTTTAAATTCAAACCAAAATATGCTCAAAGCGCTGCAAAACAAAATTAGCCCTGCTGTCCCAATACTTTTGTATTTGGGGTCCAAGCACCTTCTTTTCGTGATCTTCGGGGTTGGTTTGAATTTTAATCCGAGGCAAGTCATCGTTTTAGGACAGTACTCGCAGAAAGGTTCAAAGTTATAAAAAAAATATATACCAAAAAAAAATCTTCCAAGGTCAAGGCATTAAATGATTGATACTCAATAAAAGTTATTTTCACACCATGATGTGTGAAAATTATTGAAATTCCAAATAGTAAAATTAAAAACAGTACTTTTAAAGTAGGTTTTCTGCAGTATTTTACACCTTCTAACATGTTTCATATTTTTGATGGAAAGTTTTAACTCAGCAAATGCAACCCTGACAAATTTTTCATATTTTAAAGCAAACCATGCAAAAGTATTCACTCTAGAACACTAATCACTCATCACGTATCTAAAAACAGACACAGATTTGTTATTGGTCCAAATGGAAATTTAGATAAATGGGATTAAATATCCACTGAATGCTTTGCTAAAGCATTCTGACTTTTTTTGTATTTCTTTTTTTTTTAATGTAATTAAAAGGTTCTGGGATCAGGGTGTCCTTGTTGCTTTCTGTAAGGGTGTATGTTCTTCCCATATCTGTGTAGGTTTCCTCCAGGAGCTCCTTGGACTGGAGATAATAAATTTCCCACTGTGTGTCCATTTGTATGTCCTGCAGTGGACTGGTGACCTGTCCAGGATAGTCAGTTGAACCGGGACAGTTTCCTTACCCAGCCGGTGTTGGAGTGTCGTGGTCTCCACTGAACTGGCGCTGGATGGCAGCGAGTCTTTTCTCACACTCGCGGAGCTGGGCCTGCGCCAACCTATGGGCATCTTCCGGGCTCAACGTGTCACACAGCTCCTTCAGGGCCTCAAGCTGCTGCCCAGCCTGGACTAGACTCCCATCAGCAGAAAAGCAGGCCTGGAGGTCGGTGTGCGGGGGTGTAGATAAAGACAGATAAAGAGGTGAATTGTATGGAATCCTTTAACATGGATCAAATTAAAACAGCTTGACAAATAAAAATTGGTCATAAGCATAATTCAATCTGAATGAATCGATTAACTTTTTCACCCTTGAAATACAGTACTGTGGAAAAGTCCACCTTTCCTTTCTTCATGTGTTGCTTCCATAGACTCATTTTTTGTATTTTTAATGCTGAGGGACAGTTCTCCAGATCTTCCTGAAGGACAGTGTTGTTGTCTCTCATTTTCAGTCCAGTCTCCGTACCTGAGCAGTTCTCCAGATCTTCCTGAAGGACAGTGTTGTTGTCTCTCATTTTCAGTCCAGTCTCTGTACCTGAGCAGTTCTCCAGATCTTCCTGAAGGACAGTGTTTGTGTCTCTGATTTTCAGTACAGTCTCTGTACCTGAGCCGTTTCAGAAGCCGTGTGGGATCATCTCCACAGAGAATGGAAAACAAAAAGCAGCCCAAAAAGAGCTTTTGGGACGTCCTTCAAGAAATCTGGAGAAGTGTTCCTGAACGACTTAAAGAAACAAGGTCGTCAAAGAGAGTTCAGTCTGTGCATAAGAATAACGATGGTCAAACCAAATATAGACTTTAAAGCTGGTTAGTGTTAAACTCTTTAGCGTTCTAGACTGGATTCACATGAATGCTGCAATAAATCACTGCACCCAGTGTCTCGTTTCATAGCAAATGCAAAGAAATGAGGACTTTTGCACGGTACTGTATTATATGCTAAAACCCGCAGGCAGTCAATCCCAGTAGTTGCCACTCCTTCATGCTTCCCAGGCATCAAACATCAGAGCATCACATGCAGTTAGGGAGAGTATACTGTTACCTCTCCAGTGTGCACTGATCTGGATTCAGATCTAAAGTTGGGTTTCTTGTAGTTTAAGTGCAACTCACACTGGTCTGTAATACGGTGCAGACGCTTTATCTGAAATCTGAGCTGTGAAACAAATGCTTGCCATTTCAGTTTGAACTGCCTGGAATGAAAATATTTCACAAAAAAGGGAGTAAACAACAGCCAAACTTCTGACACAGGCTTGTTAGATACGGTACGGATCATTTGAAGAAGCTTCAACACACAAGACGATCTCAGACATTCAGTCATGCATCATTCTTCACAGTTCTGTGCAAAATCTTGAGCAACCCCTCCTTTCTTTATATTTTGATGAAGAAAACTATTTTTTGCCCGTTAACTGTCCTATCTTTGGTGTATTGATCGATTTCAATGAAAGAAACTGGATCCAATGTTTTAGCGCTCCAGGCACACAGTACCTAGAGATACAAGGTTCAAGATAAAGGGGTTACAAACGCTAGACATTCAGCATCAGCAGTAAACAAATCACCCGATCATCTGGAATCATCTGCACCTGTTTCTTCACTGCTTCATGTCTTAAGTTTGACGCTTTGCTCTGCTTGAAGGTTCAGACGTAGATCACTGTGTGGATTAACCAACACAAAACTATCAAACTGCTCAGGTACAAAGACTGGACTGAAAATGAGAGACAACAACACTATCCTTCAGGATGATTTGGAGAATTGTTCCTCAACAAAAAAAAGAAAAAAAAACTCTGGTTCTTCATATTCCTTCAAAATATGAAGAAATGAAGGGTGGCTCAAGACATTGTTACTGTACCAATTCTGACCAGGTTACAAATTACTGGAAATGCAATTTATGTATCTTTTTTAGTCGGCAAGCACATGCACCCCCTACCTCCCACTGTGTTCTGACAGACTGAGCAAAGAACTCCATGTCTCGGAGCTCGGATGGAGTGCAGAAGGCCTCCATTCCCTCAGCAGCTCTCAGGAACTCCTCCAGCAGCTCAGGCTCCAGGGCCTTCAGAGTTTCCTGGACAACAAACACAAATCGGATTTCAGAACAAATTAAATTAGCCTTTTTTCCTTTAAGATTTCTGTTTATTCAAATGTCCTACTTCTTTGGCCAAAGTCTGCTCCTTAGTTATCCTCTTGTCCTTGAAGATGCCGATTGCTTCTAGAATATGTTCTTGTAGGCAATGCTTGGCCTCTTCAAACCTGTTCCTAGCCAGGGCCTGTGCTTTAGCGTAAGCTTCAGTATAGGCCTTAGGAGGAGCCTGAGCCAAGGCCGGAGGCTTGACCCGCGAAGCTGACTGCTTTTGGGCCTGCTCCTGCACTGGAGACTGTGGCTTTTGTGAAACCTGGACTTGGGGCTGGCCTTGGGGCGTTTGGCTTTGAAGTGGATCTTGAACTTGAGCTACAGCTTCAGCCTTGATCGGTGCCAGATTTTGCTGTCGAGCTTGGGGTTGCTGTGGAGCCGGAACCTGGAATCTCACAGGGCCTTGAGATGGTGCTTGTACCCATGGTTGATGAGCTGATGTTTGGGACATTTTTTGTGGCATTTTCTGAGAGTAAACTTGTGGCTTTGGTGGCATCTGTGGCTCTGGTTGGATCGACACCCATTGCTGTGGAGGGCTTTGCGGTCTTATCTGTGCCTGAGGTGCGCACTGAGTTATAGATCCCTGGTTTTGCGCAGGAGCCCTCTGGTAACTGTGGCTGATCACTTCAGGTCTGATAGGTCTCCAGGGTTGTGGTGGAACAATGGGTGAGACTGGACTTAGAGGTCTCATTTGTGTGTAAGGAGGTGCCATTGGTTCAGATCGCATAGGGCCCCACTGCTGAACACCTGGGTAAATTGGACACTGTGCTTGGGGCTGGACTTGCACATGATCTGAACGTTGGAAGTTGGAGTAAGTATGTGCAACTTCTCCAAGTTGCAGACCCTGTGGTTGCATTTGCGTGATGCCTTGGGCTCGCATTTGGCCTTGGCCCTCATAATGACTTTGCGTGAGAACCTCTGGAACAACTGGATTCCAGTGAGGATGTTGGACTTGGGGTTGCATTTGTGCTTGCACTATGTTTTGTGGTTGAACCTGAACCTTAGCATGGGTTCCCATGATCTGGGACGGAGGTGGAACATGAATTTGTGGTTGAGGCATGGTGATGATTCGTGGTTGGATAGGGGCTGTACTTCTGGACTGAGCAGTTGGTGACTGGACATGAGGTACAGAATGTTGTGGTTGACTCTGGGTGATGACCCGAGGCTGGAGCACTGCTGGAGAATGCCATTCTGTTTGGGTCAAGCTTTGACGTGCTTCTACCACTTCCATGAGATGATACTGAGATTGAGGTGGTTGAGCCATGGCTAGTGCTTGCCTTTGAGGCATGGCTTGTGGATGAACTGGTGACATGGGTTGTGGTTGTGCTTGCTTCACTGTTTGAGGCTCTGGTTTCACTGATAGTGGCTGAATGAATGTGGTAACCTGTGGTAATGGATGCTGTTGAGAAACCGCTTCTGCAGGTATCCCTGTTTGCTTAGTTGATGTCAAAGCTTGCAGTTGTTCTTTTGGCATCATTTGAGCCAAAGGTTGGTGTTCCTGACTCACTTTGGTTTGTGACTCACTTTGCTGTTGAAGGACCTGACTCACTTTAGTTTGTTTCACAGTCAGCTGTTGCTGCACTTGACTCACTTTGGTTTGTTTCAAAGATTGATGGTGCTGGACCTGATCCAGTTCATCTTGTCTCATAGGTTGTTGTTTCTGGATTTGACTCAATTTGCCTTTTTTGGGAAATTGCTTTTGATCCACTTTGGGTTGTGTCACAGGCTGCTGTTGCTGACCTCTTGATTTAGTTTGTACTTGGGGAACTCTCTTGGTCTGACCTTGGTCCGGAGCAGGTGCACCAATGGCAGACTTGGACTGTACTTCAGATCTCCCATTACTTTTGTCTTTTGGTTCAGTCCGTGGTGGAGTTGTCACTGCTTGGCCTTTCGATTGCAACCAAGGCCTATTTTCTGAACGTGCTCTGGACTTTTGTACTTTAATGGACTGATGGGCCACAGGTTGCTGTTGGTCTTTTTGCATCTGCTGCTGTTGACCCTGAGACTGTTGCTGAGTGTCCAGATGTTTCACTGGCTGTTGTTTTGGCTTCTTTTGTTGTACATTTTCCTGTGGTTGCATTTGTCCTTGTTGGTTTGTAGACATTTGTATCTCACTAGTGATCTGAACATGCTGTGTATTTTGAAATGATTCCAGAAGTTGCGTTTGCACATTTAGAGGTTTTTCAAGTTGTTGTTGCCTTCCAGGTTCCACAGCTTTTGCCTGATCTTTAGACCCTTGTGGCTTGACAGAAGGAGAAACCTGCACCTGTTCATGACCTTTAGATTTCCCTTGATGTTGGAGGTCTTTCACTGCCTCCTTCCTGAGCTGTGTTTCTGCTCCTGCTTGGGTTTGAGAGTGTGTTTGTGGAGGAAGAGTTTTCTTATCCTCTTGGTACTCCTCCACAACAATCATAGGCACAGGTTCAGCTTCAGCTTGAGTTTTGGGAATGGCAATTTGGGCGTTACTTTGTGGTGGATGCAGAGATTTAAGCTCAACTGAGTTCTGGGATTCTGCTTGCTCTGCATTTACAGACTTCAAACTCGTTTGAAGTTTGTGGGATTCTGTTTTATCCTCTGTCTCCTGCACAAAGACCTTTAGTGGAGGATGGTGACCTGTAGGGCTTCGGTCTCTACGAGCTCCCAAGGAGCTGAGCATCCCTACGGCTTCCTGTGGAGAAGATTACATGAATTAATTTTAACTTTTGCAAAGTCGTACCTTTGATTTATAAGAAAAAAAGGATGTTCGTTTGACTGCATCAGTAAATGTACATATGTTCCAGTTCTGCTTTTTCTTTTTGGTCTGAACTTGACGACAAGAATTATAGAAAGACCTGTGATTGTGCAACAGCAGCACGGACTCTGTCCTGCATGTTGGAGGCGAGGAGATACTGGAGGGGGGAGTTCTTCTGCCCCGACATCACCATCACCTGCAGATCCTGTTCCTCCATCACCACCTGGCCCTCCAGTTGCAAACCTCGAGAAATCAGCAACTGTGGAAGAAGGAGAGAAATACAGATCACTCAGGGCCAGATGTGTGCAAAAGTGTTTTGGGACAGGTTTCAGTCTGCAATATGATGCATTCTGCCAGAGAAAGCATCAATTTTAGCCTGTATCTGCTAGATTGGTGTGACTGGAGGAAGTATATGGCAGCCTCCCGGGTTCTTAGTACTGCACAGTAGGGGACACCTAGTTTCCACACTAGTTTGTGGAAATGGCAACAACCAAACCTTTGTGTCATGTTTTCTAGCTTTGCAAATCTTACCTAAATTATGGTGCAGTAAAATGACCACACTCACTGGTATCTTCCAAGTATTGAGATCTGACAATTGGATCAGAATATCCCTCATGCCTTCTCGTCCTTGCATTCTGGCCCAGAACCATAGAGAAAAACAGAACCACAAAGGTGGAAGAGATTACCCGGGTCCTTGTGTTCTGCCCTCTTTGGTATTTGCTTGTTCTTTCCTTTAGGAGCTGATAAAACTCTCGGGCTTCAGCCTCCCAGTGCAGCAGCTCGGCGAGACGCCCCTCCAGGCCACACACACTCTGCTGTAACTCTTCACACACTTGCATGGCCTCGCAAAGTGTCTGCAGAACCTGAACATATGCACAAGATGTTCAGAAAAAACCTGCCTAGTACTAAATGATTTAATATCATTAAGGGTGAGGTGTTGTTTGTGGGGGTTGGAACCTCTGGAATGGCCTGTTTGAGCTTGTTCAGAGTTTCAGCCGAGCACTCAGGTGAAGGAAATAGGGAGTCCAGGTCGATATCTTGAATTTTCCTTATCATGAACTGCAACAAAAACAGAGTTCAGGTCCACTATTGTCCTTCAAATGTCTAATGAGTAAGAAATTTCCATTATACACTCTTAGAACTAATTGAAACCCACATTGGGTTTCAGAGTGCATCGATTCTGTCCTAAAAATTGATAGAACAATCAATCAGACGATGGCGAAACGTGTAGAACTGAAAGACAAACCAAGAAATAATTGGTCCAAAGTACCTGCAATCTCTTCCTGTAAGTGCGAAGTGACCCTGATAAGACCTCCACTGGTTCCTTCAGAAGCTGGTTGGCCTCCCTGACCAAACCCTGCAGAATCTGAGGACCAATGCTGGGCTCCTCAACGAGATCCTGGTACAGAGATCAGACTTAATTGAAGCAATAAATGACATGAATGACTTTTTCAGGGGGAAATTATGGAGTTCTATATTTATTCTGATTGATTCTGATGTGCTACAATATGTGTTTGTGTGAGTACAGCAGCTTTAACAGCTTTGTTGTTGAGTTCAACACTGAAACACTTCACACTGAAGCACCTCTACTTCTGCAGAAGCTTCTTATGAATTACAGTAGCAGAAGTGACAAAGCAGAGTATCGACGGAGACTCACAAACTGCGCTCTCCTGGCAAAGTCCGCCCACAGCAGGTTGATATTGCAGAGCTCGTCTGAAATCGAGCGGCTGGTTTGTGGATTTGTGACCTCGGTCAGGTAGTTTCCCACTTCATTTAAGTGTGCCTGGCGACAGCTCCACTCCATCATCATCTCTGCTGTTACCTATCGATAGATCGATAGATAGATGGACAGACAGACAGGATAGATAGACAGACAGGATAGATAGATAGACATCATTTTTACATTTGGTTTGTACTGTAGTATTGTATAGTGTGTGTGTGTGTGTGTGTGTGTGTGTGTGTGTGTGTGTGTGTGTGTACTTCAGCCCATTGTCCATGTCTGCCAGTTTGAGGTCCCTGCTCCAGCCAGGCCTTTAGAGAGCTGTAGGTGTCTGAGTAGGAGTCCCAGGCCGACAGCACACGGCCCATGATGCCTTTCACCTTCTTCACATCCTGGAGCATGACTACAGTCTCCACCTCCAAGTCCTTCACCTGTTGACTCACCAGACTGGAGTCCCCCGCTGGGAAAAAACAGGGCACACTTCATTGGAAAGGACGCTGAGTAGTGGTCGGCTGTTTCGCTCAACAAATACTTTTCACACACATCACTGATTCAGCACTGCCCTAAAATCTTCTACTCCTCAGCACTCCTTCCATATTCAGGGATTTTACCTGATCCTCCACCCACTGTTCCAGCGCCAAGACACCAGTTATAACACTTTTCCATACCCTTGTCTGGTGAAAAGCCATTAAATGCACACTTTTTTATTCATAGATTATTTTTACTGACATTACAGGCACATATTTGCCTGGTGGGCAAAGGTGATGCCTAACAGGCACAAGTGCACGTCTGTTAGTGAAATATGTTTGTGTTGGGTGTGAAGGGCACTAAAATGTGGTTTGAGTGTTGAAAAAGTGTCTGATTGTAAAGTGTTTGTTCTTGAACATCTACAAATACCACATGACTGAAAAATGCTGAGACTGTGACACAGCAGTGGCGTACTGAGTTGTGTGTGTGTGTGTGTGTGTGTGTTTGTGTGTGTGTGTGTGTGTGTGTTTGTGTGTGTGTGTGTATGTGTGTGTGAATTTGTTGGGAAAATCAAGGCTTTACATCACACAACTTGATTTGCTTAGCACTACTGCAATGTGTAAAACTTAAGCTAAAAATATATTTAAAAAAATATAAAAATATATAAAATATAAAATAATGTAATAATGTAAAAATATATTTTAAAACTTTATTTGAAGTATAAGGTTTTAGAAAGAATGACATCAAGTCAAGTCAAGTAGGTTTTTATTGTCATTTCCACCACATACACAGCACATAGTGAAACGAAATAACGTTCCTCCAGGACCCTGGTGCTGCACATAAGACACCATCAGACACAGCATAAGACACAAGACAAGACAAACAGACAAGTGCAGACAACAACAGACAGAACAACAGACGGTACATTCAGTGCATTCATCCGACGGATAGCTGCAGTGTTGCGGAACAAAGCAGCACATGTTGCAGTGTGATGGAGCAGCAATTTGCGGTCTGAGACGTTGCAGTTCTCGTACCAGGCAGTAATGCAGCTGCTCAGGATGCTCTCGATGGTTCCCCCGTAGAAGAGGGTGGGGATGGGTGTTGGAAGATGGGCTTTCCTCAGTCTGCGCAGGAAGTAGAGACGCTGCTGGGCTTTCTTTTTGATGGAGTTGGTGTTGAGGGTCACGTGAGGTTGTCAGTGATGTGAACACCAAGAAACTTGGTGCTCTGGACCATCTCCACAGGTGAGGTGTTGACATTCAGTGGAGCATGGTCCCAACATGGTCTCCTGAAGTCAGCAACCATCTCTTTAGTCTTGTCGACGGGCAGAGACAGGTTGTTGGTTCTACACCAGTCGGTCAGCTGTTCTATCTCCTCTCTGTAGGCCGCCTCGTCTCCACCGCTGATCAGACCCACCACAGTTGTATCATCAGCAAATTTGATGATGTGGTTGGAGCTGTGCTTAGCTGCACAGTCGTCGTTCATCAGTGTGAACAGCAGTGGGCTGAGCACACAGCCCTGAGGGACCCTGTGCTCAACGTGATGGTGTTGGAGATGCTGCTACTGATCCTGACTGATTGGGGTCTCCCAGTCAGGAAGTCCAGGATCCAGTTACAGAGGGAGGTGTTCAGGCCCAGCAGCCTCAGCTTCTCACTCAGGTGCTGAGGGATGATGGTGTTGAATGCTGAACTGTAGTCGATGAACAGCATTCTGACATAATTGTCCTTTCTGTCCAGATGAGAAAGGGCCAGGTGGAGGGTGGTGGAGATCGCATCGTCCGTTGAGCAACTGGGACGATAAGCAAACTGCAGGGGGTCCAGTGATGAAGGAATCTGAGACTTGATGTGCCTCATGACCAGCCTCTCAAAGCACTACACCAGTTTAATTACAAATAGAAAATTGTATGTAGTTCTTTCTTATTTTAATATTTTAAGTTTAACAAAAAAAGTATGGGACAAAAAAATAACAATTTAAAAGAACAGAATAAAATAATAATTAAATAACAAAAAAATTACTAATAATACTTTGAAATAAAAAAAAGAGGAAGAGAGAACAGTGGAGAGGGGGCGTGGCTTAAGAAAGTTCGACCGTTCGAACGGCGTCGTGACGTCACGCCGAGAAGGGTATAAAAGGGCGAGACTCTGGGATTCGCCTCAGACCAACTGAGGAAAACGCACTGTGCACAGAGCGAGTAAGAGAGCTTCCGAGTTTCTACATTCTTTATCATTTCCTGTGAAGGGGGAGCACGGGGCTAGACACTGTGAACCGCTCGAAATGTCCCCAAACTCTGGTTCTCTTGTTCCATTTTAATGAGCCATCATGCAAAATATTAATTCGACCGAATAACCGAGCTCCTGAATCGACTCTCTGATTGAATCTTCCTGAAAGCCTTAAAGAGACGTTCAGATGTTGATCCGAGTCACTGTTTCGAATCAATTAAAGAACTTTCCAATTACTCGTTGAAAGTCAAAGCTCCGATTGAGACGAGGGAATCGAATCTTCCCAGGGAGTCGAATCAGCGGGATTCGTTTTTTGACACGAGATTCTATTTTTCGGTGTCGGCTCCAAGTTCTACTAATGGGAGACTGGGGGGAAATATTCAAAAGGGAGTAAAAGATTCAAAGTGGGAAAATTCATGCTTTAGGGGCAGCGGTGGTCTAGTGGTTAGGGAGTCGGCCCCTCGATCGGAAGATCGTGGGTTCGAGTCCCTTACCAGTAGGTCGTCCTGAGGTCCCCTTGAGCAAGGTACCGTACCCATCGCTGCTCCCTGAACATTTTTAATAGCTGCCCCCGACTTCACAGTGTGTTGTGCTGTTTCACAATGACAAGAATAGTCACTTTCACTTTTGATTTTATAACAGATCTTAATGTTTATAACATTTACATAAGGCTCTTATAGCAGCTGACACGAGACATTTATAAAGGTTTCCAACAAGCGTCTACGGCTGGACTTTCTGGAGTAAAGTCTTCTTTATGGCGTTTGTGGGTATAAACCTGTTGCTGTCTGTTGAAGTCATTTAGACGTGTGTACAAAAGTGGCCCAGATCTTCTGTGGCCCCAGAAATCATCACTTTATCTGATCAGACACATGGACAGATAATCAATCTGTGGTTTTTTTGCAGTTTCTGCGATTAAAATGGAACGTTCTCGTTCACCGAGTCCCACATGCTGTGGGTGCTTCCCCAAACTGACCCTCTTCCGAAAAAGGGCCTCAGCCTACCAGAGGCCCATAGAGGAAGAGCAGATCCGAGAGCTCCAGAATGAGAGGAGAGGTGTGCCTAGAGAGCTGGAGCTCGTCAACAGGCAGCTGAAGAAGCTGAAGAAGAGGGACAGGGTCAGGAAGGAGGAAGAGGAAAGGGAGGCGGCGGAGTGGAGGAGGAGTATGGTGGAGGAGTGGGAGAGAGTAAGGGAAGAAAGAGAGGAGCTGGAGAGGCTCAGAGAGCTGGAGCTCAAGAATATGAGAGCTGAGAGAAAAGCGAAGGTATGACCTGCTTCTTGTTTAGAGATGAACATTTGGAATTGGTCTTGCTTTAAGTCATTTTTAAAAGCTTTAGAAACGTTCAGTATAGAGTCTAGTATGTGTCCTTCAGCACAATTTAAAGGAAAATGAATCATTTAAATATCTAAATATTGTAACCATTATGTAAAGAAATGGTAAAAATGGATAAAATAATTAGAATTTCCTTTAAATTTAATGGTGAATTTAATACAATTGAAACCCAACATTAGTAATAGTTATGAGCAGCGTTTTAGTCTGAATTACTTTATGAATGAGGCCAAACAGAAGAGGAGGCCATTAACACAGATCATCCCTAAACTCACAGTAACAGAAACGGTCCATTTGAAGATGGAGAAAGGATGGAGAACGATGGCTTTTTTGTACAAAAAAATCATCAGAGCACTGGAAGGTCTAATAAAGAAAATGTTCTGTTTTGTATATTAGAAGGTTCTAGATGGAAAGGAGTGTCTCAGAGCGATTAAGAAAGATCTCAAATGCCTGGAGGGTCGAGTTAGTTGGCAGGACTCTGAGCTTCAGAGATTCAGAAAGACAGATGAAGCTTTGGAAAGAGACCTGAAGATCTTGGCAGCAAGACAGAGAGAGGAGGACAGAAAATGTCCTATGAGCAAAGTTAAGGTGCTGCAAGATCTTAGACAGGACAAAAAGTGGAAACTTGACTCTCTGAAAGCAAATATGAGAGAAATGGAGCTCAGGAGAGATCTGAAGCAGCTCCAAGAAAGAATAGAGTTCATAGAAATCCAACTGGACTCAGAGAAGGGAAAGACCGGAACAGGCAACTGGGACAGCAAAGAAGGCAAAAGGAAGAAAAGAGAAATGAGGAGAGAAAAAAGCCTGCAAAAAGAGCAGGAAAAGCTTGACCATCTCAGGAAGAAATTCCTGCAGATGGAAAAGCAGCTGGAGGCAGAGAAGCAGGCAGCAAAAGACAGAGAGGCTGCCTTGCTGGAGGAGATGGAGAAGAAGAGAAAGGCACAAAGACAAAGGCTGGAAAAGCAGAAGAAAAGGAATGAGGAGCTGCTGGAGAGGCTCAGAGAGACTGAGCTAGAAAAAGAGAAACAGAAAGAGCCAAAGAGAAAGGAAGAACAGATGGAAAAGCAGCTGAGAAAGATGGAAAGAAAATTTAGGAAGGAAAGAGAGAGGGAGGAGGCAAAATGGAGACAAATGCTCCAGAAACAGGAGGAAGAGTGGCAGGAGAAGTTTCTGGAGATGGAGAGTGCGAGAGAGGAACAGATAAGGGTTGAAAAAGAGGAAACCCTTGAAATGGAGAGAGAACAAGAGCATGCAAAGAAACAGCAAAGAGAGTGTGCAAAGCTAAAGAGGGAGAGGAGAGAAAGAAAGAGAGAGGAGGAGAAACAAAAAAGAGAGGAGGAGGAGGAACAGAAAAGGGAAGAGGAAAGGAAGGCAGAAGAAAAGCAGAAAGAAAGACAGCTCCAGGAAGAACAAGAAGAGCTGGAATGGCAGAGGATTTTTGAAGAAAATGAGAGAAAGAGGGAAGAAAGATTGAGGATAATGGAAAGAATCCTGGAGGAGCATGCAAAGCTTGAGATGGAGGAGAGAGAAAGACAGAGAGAGGAGGAAGAACAGAGGAGAGAGGAGGAATCTCGGCTAGAGAATGGAGAGGAAGAAAGAAAAGAGCAGTTGGAAGAGAAGAGTCATCCTGAACTGGAGACTGAAAAGGAGAAGAAACAAGAGGACGTGAAGCCAGATGAACAGCAGGAGAGGGAGAGGATAGAGAAAATGAGACAGGAGTATCAAGAGAAAGAAAAGAGGCGCAGGAAACAGCTGAAGACCCGAATGCTTGGTCAGGAGGGCATGTTTAGGCCTCTTATTGGTTTTGAGGGGAGAAAGAGCAGCAGACGGCCCAGAATTGTCAACAAGGAGGTTGACGAGGCTCCAGAGAAGGTTGAGGAGCCTCAAATGCAGGAGAAGAGCCAGCAGTCGTGCTGGCCTGTTTCTCCAGATGGAGGGCCGCTGCTGATCATGGTACAACCCCGCAACTGGAGCCCAGGCTTTGAAGGAGAGCCCCAGGAAGAGAGCTCCCCAGAGCCTGAGGCACCTGTCTCAGAACAAGCTGTCTCAGAGAGCGACTGTTCCACCAAAAAGGAGGAGAATGAGACCAGCTGTCACAGCAAGATACCATCAAGCTGTGAAAAAGAAGAGCTGAAGGACTTTGTGTTGCGGCCGGCAGAACTGGCCACTTTGGTCAAGTGCAGCATTGTGCGCGACACCAACGTCCGAGGCAACTCCCTCTACCCAACTTATTTCCTGTTCCAGGAGGACACCGATGGCAACAAGGTCAGGAAGGGTTCAGAGTAGTTTATCATACACACCGCATTCTCACTTTTACATTACATTTTATTTATGATTTATTATATTTATTTGTTATTTGTCACTATAACTACTTTTGTTTCTTTTACAGAAGTTCCTCTTATCCGCCAGGAACAAGAACATGATGATGACAGGGGACTACGAGATTTCTGTGGACTCCGCCGGCCGGTCTTTCGAGGGTGAGAACCTCGTGGGGAAGTTGAGGTAAGAATATCTGCTACCACAGAGAAGCTCTTCAGAAGCCCCCTATTTGTATTGTATCCTCAGACTCGTCTCTCCCACTGTATCTCTAATGGTTCTCCTTCTCTTTTTCAGCTCCAACATGGTAGGAACCAAGTGGACCTTGTGTGGGAACAACACCGAGCCCAGCAAGGTCAGGAGAGCTCTTTTCAAGAAGAAAACCCCGCAGCAGGAGCTGGCGGCCATCTGCTTTGTAAGACCACGCTCACATGTACAAACGTATTTTATGCAGAATGTCCAGCGTCCCAGATATGTGAACTAACGTACTGTGTGTTCTCTCTACAGAAGTCCAATATGCTCGATGACATTCCTCTCAGAATGAAGATCATCCTTCCTGGCGTGAATGCAGATGGTTCTCCTGCTCACTTTGATAACGTGAGTTCCAAAGCCAGATCAAAGAGTCAAAACCACAGATGATTCGATCAAAGCTATTTGATTTTTTAGAACCTTTAGGGTTTTATCAAGAACAGGCCTATCCACTCCCCTGGCTTTTCAACCCTAGTCCGGAACCGTCCCACAGTCCGGACACGTTTCAGTGTGTCCTGCTCACCTGGACCAATGATTTATTTAAGTAAAGTAAATAATTTAGCAGGGCGTCTCCAGGACCAGGGCTGGAGATACACATGGAGTACAGGACTTGTAATAATAAATATAAGTAATGAAGTAATAAATAATATTTGTAAAGTTCAAGATGTGCTCACTCTTGTAACCGTAAGCCTACAACGTGCACCAAAATAGAAGGTGTTTCTGATAAACATCTCACATCTTTAAAACAACTTCCGGTTTTTCATTCTGTTACTCTTTTAAAGTCTCTATAGATGCTAATGTGTCTGTGTGTGTTTATGAACAGGGGTCATTAATAAAGAACTGGCAGAAGGGTAAACTTGAGAACATCACCCAGCTGTGCAATAAGGAGCCAGAGTGGAAACAAAAGACGGAAAGCTACCACCTGGACTTCTCTGGGTTTAGGCCGCGAGGCTCCAGGAAAAACTTTCAACTGGTTCATCCTGATCAGCGTAAGTTCACAATCTTTTTTTCATTTGTAGTATTTTTAGAGGATGTTTCCCCTTTGATTAGTACTTTTCAGTTTAGGACGGGTACTGTTTGCCTTAGGGAGGTGGGGGACACTACCACAGCATGTCTGTCCTGTATAAGAGTTCATCCTAACGGTGTCTTTTCTCTCTTTGTGTCTCCTCAGCTGACAACCTCTTGATGCATTTTGGCCGTGTGGGTGACGATGAGTTCAAGATGCACTACGAGTACCCCATGTGCCCCCTGCAAGCTTTCAGCATCGGCCTGTCCAACATTCACAGCAAAATAGCCTGCCAGTGACCTGATGACGAGTGTGCAGTCTTCATGCTCTTTCTCTCTTCCAGCCCAGAATGCCCCTCCAGATCTCTCTCCTCCAAAAAAAAACTCAAAACAAAAAAATATAAAAACAAATAAAAACACAAAGGTGTTTAAAAAGACATAAAACTCTCAGCTTGGTTTCATTTCATGCAGTCAATTGGGGCTCTAGTGCGAGTACACAGGTATATAAAGTGTGTGTGTGATATTGTCCAATCACCCACCCATCCATCCATCCATCCATCCATCCCCCACTGATTTTTAATACATTTAACACTGTATTACAGCTACTGATATTATTAATATTCTTATTTGTGTAAGTATATCTGTTGATGGTTCTTGATTGGACTTGGCAGTTATGCATATCTCTCAGTTTCCTAAACAGACTTTAATAAACTCAGGACATTGTTAGGGATGTGGGTAGACATGAACAGGACATTGTTTTCTACAGTAACAGGACTGGTTATCAGTTTTCAGGGCTCTTTTCTCACATTCAGCACATTCTGCAACTTCTAAAGCAGAGGAACTGAATCCTAATGCACGACTATGAATGTAATTAAGTTGACGTAACTATCTGGTGTCCACCTCTTACTGAGACACATCACGGACCCATTCACACACCTTATTACGTCATGGTCACACACAATCCGTCTCATTCCCACCACTTACTAAGTTATGGGCTAAGATGAGGTCTTTCCATGTTTTTGCATTAAAACACATTAAAAGTCTAGATGCCAGAATGTGAGAATTTGAGGACAACACGACAATGAGGTCATTTCTAGAGGTGCTATAGACCCAGGTCAATAGACACCAAGTTCATGAGAAACCATGATTATGCGGTGGACACCCGAAAGGCCCGAAAACGGCCTTGATCAAATTACGGCAAAGACCTTCAACTCCAGATGTCCACAATACAGAGATCGACATGCAAGTCACAGGTTTTCTGTTCAGTTCTGCAATACCAACATATCGAGTAGCTTAAATTTCTTTTTGACTGGTGAATCGACATCCTGTGAAACGTCCCATAAATCAGGCCGTAGACCGTACAGAGTAATGTACCGGAACTGCTGATCCCAAATAATTGTTCTCGTGAACTCTTCTACCTTTCTTCACAGATGTCCATTTCTGCTTTTTCGACTCACTCTTTTGAACAGCCATATAGCCCACACGAATACAGTCGTTGACTTACCCAGAGCAGACTTGCTGGTGTATTTGCTGGCGACTTGCTTAAGTTTGCAGAGGGTTCCTTCGAGCAGAGAAGGCAGTTCTTGCTTGTTCACAATGTCCTACAAGAACAAACACACAAACACATTTCATAAAGTGAAAGTGACTAGTCTTGTCATTGTGAGGTCACAGCACAACACACAGTGAACCACAACGAAATTGGACCTCTGCATTTAACCCATGCAAACACCATGCAGCAGTGGGCAGCTATGAAAGCGCCTGGGGAGCAGTGATGGGGACAGTACCTTACTCAAGGGTACCTCAGGGCAACCTACTGGTAAGGGATTTGAACCCACATTCTTCTGATCCTGTGGCCAGCTCCTTAACCACTAGGCCACCGCTGCCCCCCTGCCCCCCTCCACTTCGATTCACAGTCAACCTGTAGGTTTCTGGGATTTTACATTTTTTCTAAATGTAGTTGGTCAGTCCACAAAATTTATAACAGGCTATTAATGCTTTTAGCTATAAATGGCTTATAAAAAGTACTTTTATTCCTTTTCTAACCATTTATACAGTTTAAACCAAGTTTTGGGGTGGGATTATTTAACAACTTGGCACATTTAGAGGCGAGTGTGATGATTAATTAACTTGATGGTTATGGTTAATTAGCAGAAATTTGTTAATCCACCACATCAGCACAAAGCCAGGAGGCTGATCTTCTACATTTAGGGTGAAGGAAGAATTGTAAAATATACTTTCTCTCACTCACATTCCATTCATGAATCAGGACCCGCACAGCCTCCTGGGAAATGTAGGCTCTTTTCCAGGTGTGCAGCTTGAGGTTGATTTGAGCCAGAAGGTCCAGCGCAGTGTGTCTGTGCTCCTGGTACTCCAGTTTAATGCCATGGTACTTGGCACTCACACGCACACTAGTGAACCTGACACACACACACACACACACACACACACACACACACCAGTGAGGCAACAGAAGAAAATCAAAGGCCTATTAGGGATACAGTTATTGGAAAGAAATGGTTGTTCTCTGGTTGAGCGAGTGAGTGCGGTGATGCAACTGGAACAAAAAAGTTCACTTACAAGAAGATGGTGTAAAATTGTGTGTAAGAGATTCAGGATTTGGGTTCACGTCCAATTTGTCAGACTATTTCAAGGATTGGTGGGTCTTATTGAGTGAATCGTAGCTACAACCAACAATACTGTGCTAAACCTCTGAGCGTGAATTAACCTTGAACACTCAAGCTGTCCTATCTTTGTCCTATTGAGTAGATTTTTGAGTTGAGTAGACTTTTGCACAGTACAATAAGTCACCATATTAGCGCCCATCATGGTTGTTATGTAGGTGAACAATAAGTCTTCTTTTGCTTTCAGCTGCTCCCGTTTAGGGGTCGCCACAGTGGATCATCCGTTTCCATTTCTTCCTGTCTTCTGCATCTTCCTCCTTCAAACCAACCACCTTCATGTCCTCTCTCACCACGTCCATAAACCTCCTCTTTGCTCTTCCTCTTCTCCTCTTTCCTGGCAGCTCCATCTTCAACATCCTCCTCCCGATATAATCCTCATCTCTCCTCTGGACATGTCCAAACCAACGCAACCTTGCTTCTCTAACTTTGTCTCCAAAATGTCTAACTTGAGCTGTCCCTCTAATATACTCATCTGTGTGACATCTTCCTTCCATCCTCTTCTTAAAATAAGTAATAACTACAGCCATTTCCATCCTGTCCACAAAATCTACAACCATCTGACCTTCAGCATTGCTCTCCTTGACACCATACCTCCTCATCACCTCTGTTCCATTTCACCATATTGTCCATTAAAGTCTGCACCAATCACCACTCTCTCTCCCCTGGGAACACTCTCTATCACTTCATCTAACTCACTCCAGAATTCCACATCATTGATCAGTGTGTCATTTCATGCTGCTTTCTAATTCCTTGATTAGTTAGTGCAGGTCTTAGCAACACCAACATTGTGAGTCCTCAAATTTAGTCACGTTTCTTCTTCGTTTACTAATCCTTGCTCCGGAACAGCCCATATCACACTGTCTACACTTGATTACTTAAGTGCTGTTATTTTGGCAGTAGCAGGGGGCCAGGTTTTCTTTTTCTCTGCAGGGACGTAAAATAAAATGTTTTCATTTATGTGGCCTTTGCATTTTTGGCCAATTTCTGGTCAGTTACTGACCTTCTCTTCATCTCCTCCAGTTTGTCTGTGGGAACCAGTATCTCTCCAAACTCATCCATGTTCTGGAAAACCTGGAACGTCTTCATGTGTTGGGGCATCTCCTCCAGACTCGCCTAAACAAACAAAACGCCTTATTAAATTTGTACAGGTTAGCATCGTTGGAGCTCCTCTATACATGCCATCTAGCCAGAGGTGCCTATATATTTGCAAACGACTGTATCAATAAAATGAGAAGAGTTATTATTAGATCATTATTTGTGCTGAGGTCATGCTCTAACAGCTGCTAATGACACGTCAAGCTTTTGAGCCTCATCTGAATGTCATGAATACTAATTATGGGTAGTGCTGATGTTCATTAACGCCACAATTCATGACAGTCAACAAAGTTACCTTCAGCAGCTCCTGCTTTCTTCGTGCCTCCTGGGCGGCGCGGCAGTGGTCTTGAGGATCGCCCTCTCCGTCTGCTAAAGCTTCCTCAACCCTTAGTAACCAGCGGCCCACTGTGTCCAGCGGAGCTGGCAAACTCAGGTCCAGCTCAGTCTTATACTCTCGCAGCTACAGCCAACACAGAAGATATGAAAGTGAAAGTGACTAAATGTCATTGTGACGCACACAGCGAATGGTTCCTCTGTATTTCACCCATAACTCTGTGCAGCAGGGGGCAACCAAGGAGCAGGTCTGGGTCTCAAACCCACAACTATCAGAGGTGCCCAGTCCCTAACCACTAGCCTATCGCTGCCCCAATGTGCCCATTCATATTAATATGCTTTAGGCTATTATTTGGGATGCTGCCCTAATATTATAGATCTATAAATGTTATTCCATTACGTCTGAGAGCATAAACAAAGCATGTGATTTGTAGACAGACTCTGAATTTTATTAATATGGCATGAAATTTAGCTCACTTTTCACATTTACATTAGTGGCATTTAGCAGACGCTCTTATCCAGAGCGACTTCCATGTCCTAATTACAGGGACAGTCCCCCTGAAACAACTCAGGGTTAAGGGTCTTGCTAAGGGACCCAGTGGTGGTAGTGATAGAGGTGGGATTCAAACCTGGGACCTCTTGAGCCATTGGTCCTTAGGCAAGTACCCTACCACTGGACCACCACCACCCATTTCACAAAATCAGCCGCTAGGAACGTCCTTCAAAGGAAATAGTTTTGCTTTCATAATCCGAGTAGTATTGTGGTGATCTCTGACCTTTTCTGCGAGTGAGTCCCAGGCGTGTCGGAGGGCTCGCTGCTCCTCACTCAAGCGAGGCGTGCGTTTCATCGCCGTGAGCAACGGCATCACTGGGCGGCGCTGCTCGTTGAAAGACACCACAAAGGTCTGGAAAACCTAAAACATCCATGAAAAAATTATAAAATGTGCCATATTTTAGAAACTAAACACCAGATCTCTAAACAGAATATGTTAATTACATTTTTTTTTTTTATCTGACCACATTTTAAAGGGGTGCTTTGAAAAATAGGATTACCTACTTCTCAGTCCCTTCCATGACAAAATTGAAAAAGCATTATTTTTCCTTTTAATATGAGTGACAGATGTATCTTACGTGGTATCTCTCAGCGTAGGGTTCACCCTCGGTGGAGTCCCACCCCTCCAGTAGCTCCAGATAGGCCTGTTCCAACCAGCAAGTCACTTCCTGAGCCTTCTGATTGGTTGAGGTCTAGACAGACAGACAAAAAACAGTCAATCAATCAACTGATCAAACAATCAACCAGCCAACCACGCAACCAACCATTGAACCAACCAAGTGTCTGTCTGTCCATCCATCTATCTATCTATAGTCATGTGAAAAAATTAGGAGTAAATATTCGGTTCTTTATTAAGAAATGTTCACATATCAATGTCTTTTATTTAACTCTGGAAAAGAAAGTGATTTAATTGCAGGTAAACAACAAAAATGAACCTTGTTTTAATCATTAAACAAAAGATATCAACAAAAATGTGTATTCTAACTGAGGAAAAAGTTAGCACACCCTACTCCCCTAATAGCATCTACCAGTCTCTGACATCGGTCTTTGATCCACTCCTCAATGCATAATTCTTTAAGCTGTGAGATGTTTGAGGGCCCGTTTTACATCTCCCCACAGCATCTCACTGGGATGAAGATCTGAGCTTTGACTCAGCCACTCCAGGACTCTCCATTTCTTAGTGTTCAGCCAGTCCTTGGTGGATTTACTGGTATGTTTTGGGTTACTGTTGTCTTGCAGGGTCCAGCTCCACTTCAGGTTTAATGTTCTTACAGATGATCTCACATGTTCCTCAAGCACACTCTGAAACATGATACAATTCATGGTGGATTCTATGATGGTGAGCTGGCCAGGTCCTGCTGCAGCAAAGCATTTCCAAATCATGACACTTCCACCTCCATGCTTCACAGTTGGTATGAGGTTCTTTTCTTGGAATGCTGTATTTGGTTTACGCCAGACATGTCCTCTGTTCTGGTGTCCAAGTTATTACATTTTGATTTGGAAGTCCTTTATTGTTTTGTACGTTTTCCGCTTGTAGACTATTTTCCAGACAGTGGAATGGCTGATTACAAATTCTTTTGAGATCTTTTTAAATCCCTTACCAAATTTATAAGCTGCTACAATCTTAATTCTGAAGGCCTCAGACAGCTCCTTTGTTCTCACCATGGTGTTCACTCTCACCTCAACAGCCAGGAGCACCAAACTAAATGTCTGGGGTTTAAAAAGGGCAAACCTCCTTCAAAATGCTGAGTAATGATGTTCCAATCATGTGCACCTGATGTGCTACAACTGTGTATGGGAATAAAGGTGGGGTGTCCTAACTTATTCCTCACCAGAAATCACATTTTTGTAGAATTACATTTTACAGAAGATTTTGAAAAGTCGTTTCTTCAGTTTTAATTGTTTAGTTATATTAACTGAATCTCCCAGCGTTGTTAAAATTGAGATAAATATCCATAAATTCAAGAATGTTACATAAAACACACAGGTGTCCTAATTCCTATGACTGTATCAATCTATCTATATATATATTTATATCTATCTATCATAAGGCAACAAATTTCATTAAAACATTTTTTTATGTTTAATAAGGATGGATGGATGAGCAAGGATAGACAGAAATTATGAAAGAGCGAGAGAGCGAGAGAGAGAGAGAGAGAGAGAGAGAGAGAGAGAGACAGAAAATACCTGGCGGAGTGGAGAGGCAGCTACAGCCGGGGTAAAGTTGCTGGGAAGGTTGACAGGAGAGAGACACTCAGGGAGAGAGAGATACTGACCCTTCATCACAGACAGAAAGAAAACACAGAAAGAAAAAGAAAAAACATGGATGGTGAGCAAGGACGGACAGAATCGATGAGAGAGAGACTGAGAGGACGACAGAGAGAGAGAGTGCATCAGAACATGTGCAGGTAAAGAAAAGACAGGTCTGAGTGAGAAAGTGTGTGTGTGTGTGTGTGTGCGTTTTACCTTCACGTCCTCATCAGCAGGTGTGTCTTTGGAGTACTGCAGGAACTGAGCCACGTAGGTCATGATGGACTTCTCATCTGGATCTCTAACATCAACATCTGACACACACACACACACACACACACACAATATACATTTTAAGCCATTTTATGTCTCTGTTTAGCTGTGAAGGAGAGCTTACACTCACACACACACACCTGCTGGGTCCAGTAGTCGGGGGATGTGTAGCTCTCGCTCTGCGATGCGGAAAGCCTCCTCCAGGTTCTGCCGGTTGGTTCGGCTTCTGGCTTTGGCCAGATCAACCAGATCTGGCCTCAGAGCAGCAAGGATGGCCAGGAAGACCACGCCGCTCCTCCAGCTGCTCTTAAAGTCCTTCACATTCAGCGTACAGCCAGCCCTGAGACCATCAGAGAGGGAGAGACATTATTATTGTGATTATCATCAATGGGATTATGTGGGATTATGTGGAATAAAGGATGGTCTCACTTGTGGCACTGCTCCCTGACCCACAGCAGCAGGGCTTTCTTGGCTGAGATCCGGAAGCGGGTGTGTAACGGCGAGCCGCGGGACGGCACCGGGCTGCTGCGGGCACTGCTGCTGGTCGAATGAGTGTCCAGACTAGCGAGAGACTCCAAAGACGACTGCCTGGAACTGAAGGACAACGTACTGGCCAGCTCCTCGATCTGAGAAGAAACAACATAACATGAAACCACAAGAACATCTGGCAGCGGCTCATCTCATGTTTGTTGTGTCACAGTGAAGTTTTAATAGTTATACACGTGGAACCTAAACTATAAAAACGGAAAAATTTACTGCTCTTGTGATGTAGCAAAAATATATTTATATGTCCTCCGTTTCAGTTGAACAGACTGGCTCCGCCCCCTCAGGCTGAAGATATAAGGAGTATTCTATTCTATTCTATTTTTTTAACAATAAAATGAGCCATTTCTCCAAAGACAGTCAGAGGGACTGGAGATGCTAAGTTGTCCCCTAGGTATGAATGTGTTTGTGTGTCTGCCCTGTGGTGGACTGGCGACCTTTCCAGGGCATGTCCCTGCCTTTCGCTCTGTGAGAGCTGGGATAGACTCCAGCACCACCCACCAGCCTAAACAGGACGAGCGACTCAGAAAATGAGTGAGAGTGAGAGAAATGATCCACGGATTTAGGTTGAGGTCTCACATGGAAATGCATGATGATGGTCCATATCAGTCCCAGGATGATGGAGGGTTTCCCGTCCATGATGTCAGGAACATTGATGTTGACCAGTTTGATCTGTAAGAGAACAGAGAACCATGACTAGTGTGACTCCAAGCCAAAAACACTCAACATGTAGAGACTGTAGGGGACGTCTTACGGATTTCTTCTTGAGGAAGGCCAGCGCTTTTTCTATGTGAGCCCTGTGCTGGAACACACCTTTGCCTTTCTCCCGACTCTGAAACGATAGGAAACAATTGAGTGAGGCACAATCAAGATGGCAATATTGCCGAACCTGCTTTTTTAAGTATATGATGGAACGTACCTGCGAATGAATAAAAAATCTCATTTCAGTCATTTTTCATTGACCCCACAATCTATCAGTGTGAGGCAAAAAAAAGAGTCGAAGTCAGAAGTCATGCTCAAGATTTCTCTCAATCTGCCTCCAGCTCTTCGTTAAGGTGGAGCACACTTGTGAGTGCGGTTTAGGACACAGTATGACTTACCCTCAGCTATAAACACAAACTAAGCTTCAGTGTTGGAGTCTCTTAAGACAATCAACGCTGATTCTTGATCTTGCTCCAGAAGGTGATATTGAAAACAGACCCTGGTGAGTTCTCCTACATGGAGAAGTTTGGTTCATTTTCACCATAAACTGCAGAACCTGGTTCCTTTCCCCAAAAAGACCATCAACGTCCACAGATATCCCATTTGCATCAGTAGAAAAGATCCTCACTCAAACGTTGGTAAAACCCTCAAATCCACCTCAAGGTGGAGCAAACACAGTAGGACCTACCGTCAGCTATTAACGCAGATTCTAGATCAGTGCTTGTGCTCTAGAGCCAATTGGTGAAAACCAAACCTGGTGATTTCTGCTACATGATGCAGAACCCAGTTCCTCTCAATAAAGATAACCAGCATCCACAGACGTCCCTTATTACTAACAAAAAAAATAAAAATACACTCAAGCTTCGATAAACCCCTCAAAACTTCTCTCAGTCCACCTCCAGCTGTTCGTTAAGGTGGAGCACACTTGTAAGTGCGGTTTAGGACAGGATTATGACTTACCATCAGCTATAAGCACAAGCTAAGCTTCAGCACTCAAGCTAAGTGGTGGTGCAAGTTCGAATCCCAGCTTCAGCAACCATTGGGTTCCTGAGCAAAACCCTTAATCCAAGCTTCTCCAGGAGGACTGTCCCTGACTGTCCCTGTCTCCACTATTCCTGTCTTGGAATTCGCTCCAAACAGCGTCTGCTAAATGCCGTAAGTCTAAATGCAAACTGATGCTAGTTCTAGATCTTGCTCCAGATGCTGATGGTGAAAGCAGACCCTGGAGATTTCACGCCAGATGGTGTAAGATCTAGTTTCTTTCCCCGTAAAGACATCCAACGTCCATAGATGTCCCACTTGTCTCAGAAAAATGTCCCACTCATCTCAGGCTCCACTGATCTAAAAGGCGAAAGGTCGCTACATGGGCCAAACATCACGCTTGACCACTCACCATCCTCTGTCCACACATGACCTCCAGCAGGTCCAGCAGTCTGGATCCATCCCTGAATTCATCGAACAGGTCCAGCACCGTCACCGGAGGCCTCCGCTGGAAGAGAAGGCCAGAGGACAGAAACATGAGACTTAACATCCGATTTCTACACCATTACTTCTGCACCAGAGCTCATGAAGATCAAGAAGTTCCAAACCAAAAAAACAAAACAAAAGAAACAAACAAAAAAAACGGATAAAGGCCTTTTGTTTGGAAACCACAAGCCTATTTCACAACAATCAAGGAGATTTCAGCTTCTTCTTTAGTCCAGGCTAAATAAACTCTCCATGAACTTGCTTTTGAAAGATTTATCACCTGTATAAAGTCTTTTGTTTAACGTTTTTGTTTCATGTTTAAGTTATTAAGCAGATTCACTTGGATGAAAATAATATACACTGGGAAATCTTTTAGCTTGTTATAATTCTCCCACAACTCAAACTATTGTTAAAATCATCCAACAACCCTTGAATGTGTTACTAAACTCTAGAGAGAGCACTGAGTGAAGTCGGGCATGTTAAAGGAGGGGCGCCCTCTTGTGTTCCGGATGTGTAACAGCGCGCCACATGACGGAGAAACAAAGGCTTCCTTCTGTTTACCTTTCATTCCACCACCACAACAACAACAACAACAACAACAATCATCATCATCATCATCATAATAGTAGTAGTAGTAATAATAATAAGAATAGTAGTAGTAGTAATAATAATAATAATAATAATAATAAACAATAACAGCAACAATGGCAATAACATAATAATACTGGTGACAATAACAATAATAATTACGGTGATGATGATGATGATAAAAAATAGTGATATGTCAACAACAACAACAACAACAATAATAATAATAATAATAATTACGGCAATAATAATAATGATGATGATGATGATGATGAAGGTGGTGGTGATAAGGATAATAACGACAATAATAATAATAATAATAATATAAATGATGATGATGATGATGAAGATGATGATAAGGGTAATAAAAATAATAATAATAATAATGCCAACAACAACAGTCATTTTCTGCCGCTTGTCCCGCCAACAACAACAATTATAATAATACTAATAATGGCAATGTCAATAATAATAATAATAATAATAATGATCATTTCCTTATAACCTATACTCAATATAAGATAAAGTATTGGGACATGTGCATGATACCATGAGAATGCCTTTGGATTAAGAGTGGGATGTAATACAATTGTACATTAAAGCACACATATGTGTATATATATATATATATATATATATATATATACATACATACATTTATCCACAACATGCAAATTTAATACAATTTGAAATTGAATTTGACTGACAGCTGTGATTTCACACATTGGAAAGGCTTTGTAGATAGCACAGTGTTTATCTCCTAAGGTCAATGGAAAAATGTGTGTGCGTGTGTGTGTGTGTGTGTGTGTGTGTGTCAGACTCCTGTTGCTGTCTATCTCTGGCCTTAACAGTCTTTCAGTAGGTTATATTTACTCCCCCTCCCCCTCCCCCATTCTCCAACAGCCAGAATGCCCTTTACTCAACCGGAGAACCTTTATATCTGCTGCTGCATGACTGCTGTACGACTCAGAACAAGTTTTATAGTTAACTCTTAACTGTCTTTAGCTCAGGGAGATCAAAAACATATAAAAGTCTTAAGGCTGACATAAGGTGACATAAGAGCAACATTAATGAGTCAAACATTTAAAAAAACGTGTATTAGCTGCTTGGATTCTGGCGTTGACCTCACGAGACAGAGCAGTTCGCTGACCAAGAACCCATGAGTATGGTGCAGGGTGAAGCTTTGACCTCACCTTTGAGAGCTGGGCGTTCACCCAGTTGGTGAAGGTTCTCTTCTGAATCTGTTCCTGTTCCACTGTGGAAGGAAAGAGACAAGTTAGAACCTCAGACTATACTCATACTAATCCGACTAAACGTACAAATAGCAAAGTCCTTTCGTACTAGGATGAGATGAATGCCTATGATGTTTAATAGTGGTGAGAAAATGTAATAAACATGAATAAGAACACTAGAGACAGACATTAAGGGTGTCACCACTGAAAGGTAGGGTATCGTTCATAAGCCTTTTCTGACGTTTATTAAGATTAATTATGAGAAACATCATATTTTCATCAGTTTCAGGCCAGAAAGTGTCACGACAATGAATTTTTGTTGGAATAAATGTTTATAAGGTCAGTTGTGATGTAGCCAAATTTATGACATCATGAAAAGGGCTCCCATACATTCCATCTTCATTAGCCAAGAACATTTTTTCGGAGATACGAGGTTTCATTCTGACAGCAACAATATACACCAACTAACTGCTGCAAGAGAAGAAATTCATTTTTGTTCAATGAATCAAGGGAACGACCGTGATGGCCCTAATGTGTGCCTTCACTTCTGCATTCACACAGACACGTAAAAAAGGAGAACCACGTCCAGATTTACCATCGTAAAGTTCCACAAAATCATTCAGGTCCTCAGCTGTGTGAAGCGTCTCCATCACACTTTCGTCACCTTCCTTTCTTCCAACGTATCCTGATCCGCCTGCTTTCTAAGAATTCCAGGAGATATTCCTCAGGAAGCCCCAAGTCCAACCTGTTCCTCCAGTGGTGAGTCTTAAGAAACCCAGAGCTCCTTTAGGCTCAACTCAGGTCCAAATCCCTCCACCTTTAATGGTAGACCCCCTAGATCTTCTGCCTCTGCCAAACAGAGATCCCTAAAAGCACCCTCTCGCTTTCCTGCTGCTAAACATGCCCAGCCCGACTATGAATAAGACTCTGCGGACGTTATCGGGGGAAGTCGAGGAGGTTGAGCCATGACGTGATAGTGTGAGTGGTTTAGCAGTAGCCTCTTCTATTACCCTTCCCCTTCCTGGCAATGGAGGTTCTTTGGCTCCGGCACCATCTAAAGTGGTCTGACCCAGAGCTAGAGGCATCATTTCTCAAAATGGGCCAAACTACTAGACTCCAAATCATGTTGCATTATCCAGTTTTGGATTTTGTCATTTGTTTGGGAACATTCATAAGGCTAAATAACAGCTACATAAGGTTTTGTGACACTTGACATAAACCAACTAAAAGACATTTAGAAAGGTTTATTCCAGTTAGGGTCAGTTTTCTTTGGTTTCTCCCCAGAAAGTGAAAAAATGGAAAGTTTAAATCTTTAGTAATGGAGGTTTACAAGTACAAGTTACAAGTAGGATTTTCATATATCAATATATCAGTTGTCATTAAAAGATTATGTATATAATGTAATTTTTTTTAATGATGAGGTTTGTCCAGAGCAACTTCAACTTCCTACAGTCAGGACAGTCCCTCTGGAGCAACTTGGGGTGAAGGGTCTTTGGCTCAGGAACCCAATGATGAAAGTGCAGGAGGTGGGAATTGAACCTGTGACCTCTTGCTCTGTAGGTGAGTCTCCTAAGAGACACAAGACCACCACCCACTCCAACATGAAACATTAAATGTATTAAATGAAAGCTATGAAAAGGTGCCTAAGGTCATTGTTGTGGTCACCAAAAGAGGTTCTTCTTCCAGTGCTTCCATATATATTTATTTATTTACCTTCTTCTTTCGTCTGCTCCCATTTAGGGGTCGCCATTGCAGATCATCCATTTCTATTTCTTCCTGTCCTCTGCATCTTCCGCCTTCAAACCGACCACCTGCATGTCCTCTCTCACCACATCCATAAACCTCCTCTTTGGTCTTCCTCTTTTTGCTCTTTACTGACAGATCCTCCTTTCAATATACTCTCCTCTGGACATGTCCAAACCAACGCAACCTTGTTTCTCTAACTTTGTCTCCAAAACGTCCAACCTGATCTGTCCCTCTAATACACTCATTTCTAATCCTGTCCATCCTCGTCACACCCAACGAACATCTCAGCATCTTTAACTCTGACACCTCCAGCTCTGCCTCCTGTCTTTTCATCAGTGCCACCGTCTCCTCTCTCCTCTCTAGAGCAGATCTCCATCTCTCCAGGTTCTCCTCAAGCTGCTCCCTACTCTCACTGCAGATCACAATATCATTAGCAAACATCATCGTCCACAGAGACTCCTGTCTAACCTCGTCCGTCCATTACTATTACAAACAAGAATGGACTCAACACTGATCCTTAATGTAATCCAACCTCTATCTTTAATGCTTCCGTCACTCCTACTGCAGATCTCATCACTATTACACTGTTATTGCCATCATACATATCCTGAACTACTCTCACATACTTCTCTGTAACACCAGACTTCCTCATACAAAACCACAACTCCTCTCTAGGCACAATGTAACTCCGTCTGACCTTCTCTGTACTTCTCCATCAACACCTTCAGAGCAAACAATGGATCTGTAGTGCTCTTTCTCTGCATGAAACCATACTGTTGTTCACTAATCCTCACCTCTTTTCTTAACCTAGCTTCCAAGACTCGTTCCTATAATCCCTATAACTTTATCCCTATCCCTATCCCTATAAATATACCTACATACAGATGATTATTCAGAGTTACTTGCAGAGTGCATTGAGAGTGCATTGCCCTGGTTTGTTGCTGGTGATAGTTGGACGCCATTTCTAGTCCTTAAATCTTTATTCATTTTGACTCACTGCTCTGAGACATCCTTTGAGTCTATATGGTAATGGATTGGCCCTGGAGATAGTATGTAGAATTCCCCCAAAGGGAAATGAAGAGGGTGAGTTGAAGAGAGGGTGTATTGAAATGGATGAAAAATTTTGTTAATCTCATTCTTGGTCACAGAGAATAAAGGGAATAACGCCAATAATATATTAGACTAAGAATATAGGTTACTGAGTAGAGAGGGCCCTGGGAATATAAGACCCCTTGATTGTAAATTGCATGAATATAGTAACAGGGGAATATTGGACCCTGGGAATGTAAGATGCCGAAAAGAGCCATGAGTATATTACCATGGAAATCTGGCAATTTAGCTCTCCGGAAATAATGAGGTACTAAGGACCTTAATGTTTTATTAAAAATTTACTGGGCAAATTAAGGGACAGGAACATAGGGCTTTATACTTACCTAGCAACAGGAGACGACATTGCAACAGAAAACGATGCCAAAAACTGCTGTGAACTATGAGTTCTTGCCCATTACGTTGCTTATATCAACATGAGATCCCTTCCAACCATTGGTTCTCTTTACCTCCAGTGCTCCATGCTTTCTGAAAGAGTCAGTGCTGAATGTCAGCCTCACCTCGTGTGGAGAGCCTCTCTCTTGGAAGTCCTCTAGTCTGCCTCTCAACCCCCAGCATGCAGCGCTGCTTCTTTTTGGTCTCTTTAGGGAGATATTTTGTGCAACAAAGTAAACCAGAATGCAAACTAGAAACCAGCTGGAAAGTGAATTTCTCTTTAGATCTTTAGATATTCATTTTTCATATTTTGTTCCCCAAAGAGTCAGACGTTCTTGCATTTTTAATGTAGTTGGAGAACAGTTCTCCAGATCTTCCTGAAGGACAATGTTTTTGTTTCTCATTTTCCGTCCAGTCGCTGTAGCTGAGCAGTTTCAGAAGCAGTGCGAGATCATCTCCACAGAGAAAACTGAAGGAAGCCAAAGGAGAGCTTTGGGACGTCCTTCAAGAAACCTGGAGAAGTGTTCCTGAAGACTACTAGAAATGGCAAGAAAGCTCATCTAAGAGAATGCAGTCTGTGCTGGAAATAATGGCGGTCGTACTGAATATTGACTTTGAAGCTGGTTAGAATTCTCCTAATGGACTGGATTTACATGTCGCTTTTTCAAATATGAAACAAATGAGGGGGAACTGAAGACTTTTGCATAGCATTGTACTCCATTTGATCTGATTTGATTTGCTGATGAAGAAGCATCAATCCTGCTACACTTTCCTGTCAAATGTTGTGATGAAATGCATCAGTAATGAGCGTTTCCATAGCGATGTGACTCACATTGTAAATATGAAACCCTTTCGTAAACTATCTATCGCAGCACATCCAACAATAAAGGCAGGTTTCTTTATAGGAAAATGGAAAACACAGTAAGCTCCAGTTCCACATGCTGATCCATTTTACTCTGACTGCTGTGGACTCACACTGACGTATCTACAGCGATTACAGGAGCAGATTTCAAGTAAAGTGAATAAACATATAAACTCATATCAAATGAAATGGATACACAAGTAAACTTGCTGACTTCATAAAACCAAGCTGATGGGTAAAACGATGTAAAGTTTACATCTGTTTGTGTGAAATCTGACTCACCCATTCGTGTGATAACTCGGATCCCTGCAAAATCTCCAACTTAAAGTGCATAATGTGAGATCTGGGGAAGAAATATTGTAGCGACCTGCCTCATCTTGTTAACCCATGAAGCTTTTAGTGCAACAAGCCCTCCTAAAATGTTCATGTGACTCCAAAATCATAGCACAGCACAGATGAAAGCCCGGCAACGTGAGCATTAATGTCAGAGCAACGTGAAGTTCAACATAATGCAAGTTTCAGTTGAGAGCATGGAAACAACCCCCTTTTTCAAGTCCACACACACACACACACTCACACACACACACACACACACACACTAGCAAGTCCAAACAGGTATTAGATTAATATTGCAGATCTACCTCACCCTCAGGGCTTCGTTCAAAACTTTCAGTTTATGACCTTCCCAACATCAGACATGCCATCCAGAAAAAAGAAAAAACGCTTTACTTGACTCACCCATAAACAAGTAATAACTTCTTCAATTCCAGTGACGAACACTTAAGTTTTCATTTAGTCCTGCAAACTTTTCCACATTATGGCGTGAAAGTGAAAGTGACTATTGAACGCACAGCGCACAGTGAATCACAAAGAAATGCAGTCTCTGCCTTTAACCCGCACACACCGTCCAGCAGGGGGCGACCATATCCGGCACACGGGGAACAGAGATGGGGACGGTACCTAGCTCAAGGGTACCTCAGGGCAAACTACTGGTCTGGGATTCAAACCCACGACCTTCCGATCCTGGGACCTTGTCCCTAAACACCAGGCTAAACCTGTCCATTGCACTTAATCACTGTCATCGTGACAAAACCTACAGATCAGCTCCTATCAAAGGTTTTCTTGCATGAACTGCTCATTTCAGGTCTTCCAGCAACACTTCTGCTGAGTTAAGCTCCGGAGTTTGACGTGGTCGAGGGAAGTACAGAAAGAGATACTTTATGAGAGCTGCTGATTATTTCAAAATGATTGAAAAAAACATACACGATGCTTCATTGCTGTAAAGGCGATTGAGTCATTTAAAGCAGATACTGAAAAACTACAATAGCTCTTGAATAATTCATTTTAGACACTGAAAAATGTATAGTAGGTATTGAATCTTTTTTAGCAGAAACCAAATCATTTATAGTAAACACTGGGGGAAAAATAGCAGATACCCAATAATTCATAGTGAAAAGTAATGACAAATATACAGTACATACTGAAACAATTACATTAAGTAGATACTGAATCACTGAAAGCAGTTACTGAATCATTGACATTAGAATCAGAATCATTTACAGTGGATATTGATTCGTTTATAGTAGGAAAGAGAATAATTAGCAGCAGATACTAAATCATTTACACTAAAACTGGTCATTTTGAGCAAATAAGTTCAGCTTTACAGAAAGAGATCTGGTGTCAGAAACACCACAGCAGAGCTGCGTTCCTCATTTTGAAAAAGCTCATTTCTTAAAGAGCCTAAATGTAACATTAAGGTCATATTCCATTATAAAGGTTCTACTTTTACATTACGTTGGGGTTTTAAACACTAAGCTACACTCGCCTCATTTACATTAACAGGTCTCCAATTAACCATCCATTGACAGGTTCTCAAGAGGAACCAAAACTGGCTTTTTAGACCTTTTCGCTGTTCCTAAATAAGATACTAAAAGACTGTACAGCATGGGGTTAAAAGAACCTAGACTGCAATATTTGACAGAAACACCTCTGTTTTAAATGAAAGGAAGCTTTCCTCCCTAATCACTCTTTCGATCAGATATTCTATTGGAAAGTAAAGGACATGATGAGGAGTGAGAGGCAATAAGCTGTTTGATGGTTCATTACATCTGACAGTGTATAAACAGTCCTTTTCTTTACCTGCCATGGAGAACATTCACACACCAGCCTGCAGTGGTTCCAGCAAGCCTTCACCTGTACAATGATTATACACAGCGGTATAAACACTGCACATTAAAGGGGATGATCTGGAGAAGCCCATGTATATATATATATATATATATATATATATATATATATATATATATATATACATACACACAAGTTATACAGACCAATATTATAAATTATTAATTAATACGATTTCATATCTACTTTAAGTTAATTGGTATGTATTGTAAAATTATTCAGTATCTACTCTAATTTTTATATATATATATATATATATAGTTTAGTAATGGCTATAAATGATTAATTATTTGCTACCCAATAATATTCGGTATGTACCGTTAATATATCAGTATCTATTAGACCTTGTTCAGCATCTTATATAAAGTATTCTTTACTACTAATTATTCAGTAGCTATTGAAGACACTGAAAAACAATTAGGGAAAAAATGCAGGAAATGTTAGCAAACCTGATTAATTCTGGTGAAATGCTCTCGCCTCAAGGCTAAGAGAAACCAGATAAAACTGTCAAAGACTTGAAATATCACTTGTTTTTCCAGGAAACAGGGTAAGAGCGTGTGTGTGTTTGTGTGTGTGTGTGTGTGTGTGTTTGCACATATACATGTATGTGTGCATGCGTGTGCGCATGAAATTCAAAGTATATATAAAAACATTAAGGCGTTTATATCTTCATCCCAAAGCCACGCTGCTGGAGCGGCGGCAGCGAGCACATTAGAGAAAACTGCAGGCAAGAGATTCCCAAACAAATCATTAGAGCAATTACCCTGATTTCAGTTTTCTGTAGAAAGTGCTCAATTCCAGGGACAGGTTCTACAGACAGTGAACTCCTTTATATTGAACTGCCCTGACTTTCATTTCATTTAGTCTTTCATAAATAATACTGAAGCACCTACAGACAAAGATGGCTACCGAATACCATCTAGTGTGGCAGAGCAAGACTGGGACTAGATGCTAAAAAGTGAGTGGGTGGAGGTCTTGTAGGGATGGTGGTGGCCTCGTGGTAGGATCGCCTATGGACCAAAAGGTTGCAGGTTCAAATCCTATCTCCAGCACTTCCACCACTGGGTTCCTGAGCAAATCCCTTATCCTTGTTTCTCCAGGGGGTCTGCCCCTGTAATCAGGAATTGGAAGTTGCTCTTGATAAGAATGCGTGCTAAATGCTGTAAATGTAAGTGGCTGTTATGGGCAGGAACAGTGATGGGGACGGTACATTGCTCAAAGATACATCAGGGCAACCTACTGGTCCAAGAACTGAACGCAGAACCCTTTGATTATGGGACCTAGACCCTAAACACTGGGCCACAGTTGCCTCAGAAGCAAGAACCAAACACAAGCATCAGGGTTTTTAACTTAAATGAACGAATGAATAAATAAATGAATGAACAAATGCAATCATACCATTTATTTCAAAAAAGCAAAGCACCAAGTTTACTGGTATTAAAGCCCTTTCATCCAGTGAAGGACAGCCAAAAAGTGTCAAAGTGATTTCATTATTAAAAATATAAAAGTAGTACAAATATGAAACTGATGTAGCAAACTATGGTAACAGGGTTACATAAAAAAGAGTAATCAAAGAAGTTGGTATACTGTTGCCATGAAACCTGGTGTAGTGATTACAATGAAATTAGTGCCATACAGTAAAAATAGACATAGTGTGATAGTAGTCGATATAGTAAAGCCATGGAAACTGGTGTAGAATAACCAAGGGAGTTGGCGTAAATGCATGAAGCATAACCATAAGAACAGGTGATTGTGATACAATGATATCAGAGTATTGTAACCATGGAAACCAATGTAGCGTAATGAAACAAAGCACACAAGCACTTTTCCACTTGATGTTTTGATGACTCTATGACATGCTTTAGGAACTGACCTTGAAGAAGGATGTGGACATTGTCGATGTCTAGTGGAAGGGATCCACCTTCCACCAATGGGTCAGCGGACGTCCTCTCCAATGCCATGGTGACGGAGAGCAGATGAGACCTCCACTAAAACATGGTGTTAATCTAAAGAGGACAAGAAGAGAGGATGGTCAAATTGCAGCGCTGTTAAGGGTAAAAGACAGGACTTACGATTTATTTCAAATGAAAAGATTTGGGCTATTCGTGTGACTAGTGACAATGCTAATGTTAGCAATGTTCTCCTTAAAGCTGCCTTTGCATTTTAGATCTCCAAACATGACTCAATGACTCAAACCAAGAGTGGCCTGAAACTGCTGATGCTGTAAAAGGACACCAATCAGGCAGAGCTGGTTTCTGGACAGGGTGTGAGTCACTGAAGAACCTTCGACCTGTTTTTGTTGAAAAAGTGACCTGGAGATGCTTCCTACTTCAGCAACTAAAGGCCTCCTTCAGGGAACGGCCTGTTGGCACCAAGTGTGTGAATTTAGACACACTGTAAGGAATGAAGACACTGCAGACCTGTGATCTATGAAGAGTCAGGCAGGAATGGCCTGAAGCTGCACCCTCTGTCAGTGCTGGGACAGAAAGTTAGAACAGAATTGAACCAATAGCTGAAAAAAAACCTCAAAGGTTTCTGTTCTCAATGAACTTCAAATGTCAAGGCATTACTTTCTGATAGAAATTAGATATAGATCTCATTTTACAGCATAGCAGAAAGACAAAGGCTCTGAAATGTCTCAAGATTTGTTAACTCAGCCATTGCTTTTTGTCCTTTTCTGATAAAAGAGCGTAGACCCTAAACACATTTAACACTTGTGTAAGAAGCAGGCCTGATTCAGGACATTCCCCCTGGTTCAGCAAGAACCCTTCCAAAATGACCGGTCAGAAAAGGTCAGAGGTCACCACATTTACATTTGCGGCATTTAGCAGACACTCTTATCCAGAGCGACCTAATTACAGGGACAGTCCCCCTGGAGACACTCAGCGTTAAGGGTCTTGCTCAGGGACCCAGTGATGGTAGTGCCAGAGGTGGGATTCGAATCTGGAACCTCTTGAGCCAAAGGTCCATGGGCAAGTACCACCACTAGACCACCTCCACAATATCACAGTCAGAACATCAGTGACTGGGATCAAAATATAGATCATTAGAGGTCATGTGATCAAATCTGATCAGCCAGTAATAAAGACACATCACTTAAACTGTGGTAGAGGGTCACGGAAAAGGTCACACACCCTCCACAGCAAAAGCAGAGGGATAAAGAAATAAGCAGAGTGATGGACAGGTGAGGCCTGAATGTTGGACGGACTTGAAAAGGCCAGAGGAAAATATTTTCATCTGTGATTTGGAAGCCCAGCAATGGCTTCCCGAAAAAGAGAGAGGGAGGGAGGGAGAGAGAGAGAGAGAGAGAGAGAGAGAGAGAGAGAGAGAGAGAGAGAGAGAAAGGGAGGGAGATATTTGTCCATGCATCCTTGAACGAGGTGACCACAAAAGCAGTTCTGGCATTTAACACATCCAACTCACATTAGAGCCACCGCACAGTGACCTGGCATAGCCACACACACACACACACACACACACACACACACACACACAATTATTCTCAAGGTAAACTCATAACCAAATATTCCCTGGAAAAATGTAGTTCAAGATACATACAGTGGCAAAAACAAAAAAAGTCAGAAACCCCTAATTTCTTCAGTTTGTGCTTCCAAAGATCCAGACTTGCTTGTATTTTAATGTGTTGTTGAGGAACAGTTCTCCAGATCTTCCTGCATCTCATTTTCAGTCCAGTCTCTCTACCTGAGCAGATTCAGAGACAGAAGCAGTGTGGGATCATATCCACAGAGAACAGAAAGACAGAAAGACAGCCCACATGCAAGGAATGTCCTTCAAGAAGCCTGGAGAACTATTCCATCTTTCTTTAGTGTCGGTTTTTAACTACATTCATCCAGCCTGGGACCTGAGAACCTTTTGAACAACTCTAATCTTGACATCAGCTGATCATCTGGAATCATCTGTACTTGTTTCTTCAGTGCTTCATATCTTAAGTTAGACGCTTTGTTCTGCTTGAAGGTTCAGATGTAGATCACTGTGTGGATTAACCAACACAGAACTATCAAACTGCTCAGGTACAGAGACTGGACTGAAAATGAGAGACAACAACACTGTCCTTCAGGAAGATCTGGAGAACTGCTCAGGTACAGAGACTGGACTGAACATGAGAGACAACAACACTGTCCTTCAGGAAGATCTGGAGAACTGTCCCTCATTGCACAGAACTATGTCTAGAGGAGGCGCCCACTCTGAAAAATAAATACACAAGCAAAGAAAAGATCCCTAAACTTTTAGACCAAATGTACCACAAAAAAAAACTTGAGCTCCTCTGCTGATGGAAACCCTGCAGCTGTGCATTTCTGGAGAAGGCCTGTTACTTTTAAACTCATTCCTGACTTCAACTTCGCTGTATCTTCACGCTCCTTCACCCCTGAAGCTGGGAAGTGCTTTGACCTGACACTGTAATCACTCCTCAGTCTGACCCTGCAGTCCAGTGATTTCATCAGTGCTTTAAGATTCTGAAGACTAATGCATCCAGCACAGAGCAGAACCTGACACTCAGAGTTTTTTCCCGTGTCCAGAAAAAGCCACACGCCCTCTGACACTCTGACACGTCCACAAACCCAAAATAGAGCAGAGGCCGCAGCGGCGGACACATTAGCAGCAGCTGGCACGTGATACAAAGTCAGTGCCAAGCGATAAACAGCAAACGGTACAGCTGCTACGATTACGTCTTTAATAATATAGAAATATGACAAACCCATAGCAAACAACACCATATCTGTGATCGGTTCCTCCATTGCATGGACTGAAATCATAAAATAGAACCAAATGCATATGCTGATGTACAGATATTACATCTATTACAGCTCAAACACTGAAAAACCACTGAAAAAACATTACAATGCCATAGACTTTTATTAAAAAACAAACTCACTTTGACAATATATTGGAGTTATTCTATAATTTGGCTTACAACAACAATGTTCTCAATAGAACAACCAGAGGTTCCAGTAAGCGTATTCTTTCAGCCATTGCAAAACTTGGAAGAGGATGCTCTCAGTACCCAGCCTGTATGTGTTCTGGTCAAACTAGATGTCATTTCAACCATTTGATTAAAACCTGCACTTCAAGTATATATATATATATATAAAGATAATAAAGATAGATAGAAAATGTTATTTCATTACCATTAGGTTCTTTACACTCAAGGAAAAAAATACAATATAATTATCTCTGTATAACTTTCTGAATAGTTACTTACTTGTGGGGTTGTTTTTTTATCTTGTCTACTCTGGGATCTCAACATTTCAGTGCTTACATTCAAGGTGAGTGTAAGTGAAATCCCAAGAGTCCCAAACTAGTCTTCATTCCCTAAACTGCAAAAATTCTTCTCCCATTGTTGCATAAAGGCTCCGGGCACTAGATGGGTTACTCACATGTTGAGAAAAGTTGGGAACGCACGGCCTGTAGAGTCTCCAGTTTCTCAATACGTGTTGAATCAACGGGACACACCGCAAGCATTAATTGGCACAGAGTTGATTTCAACCGAGCTGAGTGGGGGGCAGTATTCGGTATGGATGAGAAACCCTCCCACAGGGGCTCTAAATATAACCTCCACTCTGCCTGCATTTGGCACCCTGCCTGCAGGCTGGGCCGGGATAAGGGTGCACATGTTTTTTCAGAAGTAACTTAAGACCGGACACTCTGTGAGTGAAGTCTACATTGTTAAACAGCTTCCTCTGACCAGTCCAAATCACTCATGATGATAAGACAAGCCTTTTAGTGCCATGTAGGTGAGGCCTAGGACCCTGTTTCTACATCTGAAGCCCCTCGGCGCTGCATATTTAAACGCTACACACCGATTTAAATCACAAATGGCATGTTATCAATTTGCAATTTGCAGCAGTGGTCTAGTGTTCAGGGACGAGGCCCCTGGATCAGAAGGTCATGGGTTCAAATCCCAGGCCAGTTGCTCTGAGGTACCCTTCAGCCATGTAACGGGGACGCTTTCAATAGGTGGGCGCTTTCAATAGCTGCCCCCTGCAGCACGTGCGTGTGGGTCAAACACAGAATTTCGTTGTGTTTCACAATAACAAGAATGGTCACTTTCACTTTCACTTCAAAATGTGGCATAGGTAGTGCTGAATTCATTCAGTGTGGATTGGACATGTTCTCTGTATGTTTCCTCCAGGAGCTCCTGTTTCCTCCAAAGACCTGCATGTCAGGTGGACTGGAGACGCAGAATTGTCCAGGGTGTCCTCCACCATTCCACTCTGAAAGCTGGGATAGACCCCAGCACCATCCATGACCCTAATCAGGACAAGCGGCTCAGAAAACGAGCGATAGAATTGGCGATTTACAATCCATCTGGCCAACTTTAGCCCTAAAATCATCACATACTTCACACAAACCACATCAAATAGTTCTCTAATCTCTGTTGGACTTGTGTGCTTCTGACACTGTATGACCTTTCTCGAAAGTCAAGAACTGACTTGAAAAACTTTATAGATAAAAATGTGTCAGAGCGTCAGACACCCTGTAATCAAATCTGTTTTAGATCATCTGAGTGTGTGAAGGCTAAAAGTGGGCTATAATCTGTTCCCCTTTTTCCAGAGGCAGGTCACCATAAATAAGGACCATCCAATCAAATGTCTCCCCAAATTGGGGATTTGAGATTCCGGCACAGTACTATACATTAGCATCACAACTACATTTTTTATTTCCGTAAAACTGACAAGCTGAGTATGTTTGAGCAGAAAGAACCCTCAAACATGCAGGATGGAGAGAGTCCAGGACAGGGAAACATGTCCAGGAGTTTCAGTACTGACCACCAGAGGTCACTGTACCATCATGCTGGGCCTAAACATTGCTTTACTTCCATTTATCACATGTGGTTCTACTGCCAGTCAGCCCTTAAGTGGCCTCTATCCTCCTCCATCTCAAAAGCAAGGGTCATGGTCATTGACTCTTCTGAGGGGTCAGATCTTCTGAGACCTTCACTGTCTTCCATCAGCAACTAAAGACTCACTACTGCAATGAGCGCTTAGGCCAATAAGAACACCTTCATTCCATAAACTAACACAAATGACAAAATGAACAAAGTTAATAACAATGTCTTGCATGTCTGTTCTGTTTGCCAGAATTTTAGTTGCTACTCTTAACTCATGGTGGGAGGAAACTGGAGCTTCTAGTAGAAACACACAGACTTGGGGAGAAGGAGAACATTTCCACTCCACACAGAAAGGACCTGGACCGTCCCGCCTGGGAATCAAATCCAGAACCTTCTTGCTGTGAGGCGACAGTACTACCAATGCACCACTGTGTCACCCCCCAATTCCAAATAAGGTAACTGTTGGAGTCGTCCTAAAACAGGGGTAATATGCTTTTCCTAGTGCAAATTTCTTTGGCAGAGATGGGTTAGTGTTTAGGGACAAGGCCCGGGATCAGAAGGTCATGGGTTTGAATCCCAGACCAGTAGGTTGTGCTGAGGTTCCCTTGAGCAAGTCAAAGCCTAAGAAACAAACTAACTTTCAAATTGAGAAATGCTCACACAAAAGTAGTCCTTCAGACTGAGTGAGGTCACAGTCAGGAAGAACATCACCTACATCCACCATGGTCACAGCTCTGGATGTTGTAACAAACACATGTCCATATATAGTAGCCTTTTAGCAGTACACACTCTCTGAACACTGAAACCGGGGTCACTGGGGAGATCCCATCATGGGTACCTTTAGTTGGGAAACACCTTATTCTCTTGTGGTTTTATTTTATCTTTTAAGGTGGACTGACACTGTACTTCAAAACATTGTGTTAAAAAAAGGTAAAAATCTGCCCCTTTTCCTTTGGGACAAACATTTTAAGGGTATGAAAATGGACCTCATGGACCATGATGCAATCCATTTAATCCATTAATGCAATCTGGACCACGATGAACCAAAAGTGTTCCTGTACCCGACATTGTAGAGCCAAAGCCAGACAGTGCTTGGTCTCCGCTCATTAAGCCTGACTTTAATAAATCCTCTGAGAGCCCTTTGAGTGACAGGCTGCTTATTTCAGCTGTGGATATTTTTAAAGCCTTCAGGCCTCTCGGGCAAGTCAACATCGGTAACAAAATTGCGGTTCTGGTACCGAATGACTTCAGATAATGAAGATGGACGGATGGTTGGATTTGAGGGATAAAGGAACAGACCTTGCTTTTCCATTTGGCTTCATCGGAACAAAAAGCAAGTGTTTCCTCCTCATTAAGCTAATGGAAGAAGGGCAGGGCTGGACCTGAACTGTAGGTGAGACTGACGCCAACAAAGCTTACCCACGGCGCCTGACGGAACGGCGTGACAGCCCTTCGGCTCTGAATGGTAGGTGGTTTCCAATAAATAGAGCCAGTAAACCAAAGGCCACTCCAGGAGGGTTTAAGGAGCTCATGTTGTTCTGACATTAATAGATGTGCTCTGACCAGAAGAAGTGAGACATCTGAAGTGAAAGGTCATCAAGGAGAGTGTGAGATCGTATCTTCAAGTTTCAGCCTTGATCCAGATCATCAATGGACTCTTGGAGGTCTCCATCACCATGGTAAGGACTGAATTTTTATTCTGAGGAAGTATCTTCATTAATATACTGACCTTGCTGATTTTCAGCGTAGCCCATCTGTTGATGGACAAACACACAGAAAAGACGTCCCTCTGTGTGTCCATTGGTGCAGGACAGACTGAAGGAGATGGAAGAGAGAGGACAGGGAGAGTGGACGGTGGAGAAAAGGCATTTGTTGAGTGTGATGTCCATGATGGGAGAACCAGTAGAGACGTTGATGAAAGTGAAGCAGTGAAGTTAATGTTTGCGTGTGTGAGCTTCATCCAGAAGTCCAAAGACTGGACTGAAGATGCTTACTTACCCCCTGTGTGGGACTGTGTGTCTACTATGTGATATATTGTCAACATGTCCAGGAAATTTCACTCCATGAGCGCCATTCATTAAAAATGAATGGACCATTTAACATCTAACGTCCACACAATGCAGTAGTTCTGCACTTTTGGAAGAATCCTGGGGTTTGAACCTTTTGGTTTTAAACAAACCAAACAATCACACATCTCAAAAACTACTTCTTTAAAGAACCATCCATTGAATGGTTCCTTAAGGAACCAAGAGTGGTTCTACACTATAACGGCTTTGGGCCACCCTCATAATGAAGACTGTATAGAGTGAATCCACTGCATGATATAAATACTGAAAAATGAATTGGCTTTAAAAGAAAATACCCCTATGTGTGTGTGTGTTTTACAGTCCCATGCTGTGCTGTGTGGTGTTATCTGTCTGGCTGTGTGCTGGTGGTCCGAGTGAAGTGTCTGCAGTGAATCTGCGGCATTTTATTGGCTGTGCTGTGAGAGAGTTCACCTTCATGGCTAGAAAGCCAGGCTGCGGAGGCCTGCAGGTCACCACGGACGCCTGCTGGGGGCGCTGTGAAACCTGGGAGGTGAGGTCTTTTTCACCATCTGGCGCACACACACACACACACACACACACACACACACACACACACAAACACACACGGCACATGGGACAACCTGTGGCTGTGATTCAGGTTCACAGAACTGTTTAAATGTGAAAGGTCCCACTAGCACACATTACGATTTTGTAACATTACATCACATGACGTTACAACCAAACCGTCAACATACTTCAGTGTTTAGTCATTCATGACGGGTCTGGTGTGAAATGGTTCAGATTTTGATTTCTTGGTGATAAATGGAACCAGACGTCCCAAACCTAGCCACTTTTACCAGGAAAACCAGACGTGTCTTCTGGTCGTTTATATGGGATGGTTGGAAAAACAGCGAATATGAGCTAAATCTCTTTTCTTTGGTGCCTAACACTCTGCATGCATGCCTCTATCCCCTGTCTGTCCACCATAAACCATAAATCTCCATCTAGTTTTTGATGGAAATATCTCAGGAGACTTCACAACCATTTTATATCTGAATTTATATTTGGACATCTGGTTCCATTCACTACAACTTTGGACTTGTTTAAAAAATGTTATTTTTTAAATTTTATTTTATGAAAGAGTCAAACCTACTGTCAAATAATGTCTCAGGCAATGCATTAATATTTCATGTGAGGGAGCCTTTAGGAGGAGATGTCTGGCCTCTGGACTTCTGGAATGAAGGACTGTCAACCCTTGAATCTTGCAGAAACGAAGACAACTTAACACTTAAGCACTTGAACTTAATTTTCACAGATCAATAGTTATATTTATAGTACAGTACTGTCGAATAAATGTGAATACTGTCTGAGCGGACAGTTCATGACGGGTCAGTTCAGTTTGTCATCGTCCTTCTTATGTGGGGGAAATGTGGAAAATTGCTGTGTGGATTTGATTACAATGAGGCAAGATACCGATGTTGGATTCTCTGCATCTCAAATGACACTCATATCCTAGATGCTCATTTGGAAGGGAAAGTGACTGTTTAAATCGCCCGGGAAAGGTACCTTTCTCAAGGGTACCTTAGGGCAACTGGTCAGGGATTCGAACCCATGACCTTCTGATCCTGGGGCCCACACCCTAACCACTTGGCCTCCACTCCTATCGCTTTTGCGGGGCATGATAACCTGCGGCTGTTTCAGAACATCAGTTTGGAAATGATGCAACATAGAGCAGCTGAACTCACAAAGCAGAAGGCCTGTCTGGATACTTATGGACATGAAGTGTCCTTGTGTGTCCAAGGTGGCGATCCTCACATGCTGTTGTTTGTCCCCGACAGAAGCCAGTTCTGGATCCGCCCTACATTGAGTCCTATCAGAGGGTGTGCACCTACAACCAGACACAGTTCATGACCGTCCAGCTGCCCAACTGCTCAGCCGGCGTGGACCCTCACTACACCTACCCGGTGGCACTCAGGTGTGACTGTGGAGTGTGTGTGACCAGCACTACGGAGTGTATCACCGCTGTCTGAGAAGAGTTCCTCTTCAGGGCCTTTAGGGAGAACCTTTGCTTCAAATGTAGTTGATCCACCAAGAACAGTTTGGTTCTCTAGCTTTGCTCTGCAGCAGTGAGATAATCGTTATGCTTTCTTCACCAGAGTGAAGATCTGATGCAATTCTGGAGGTAAAATCCTAAAGAAGCGAACCTCTTGGATGGTCAACTACATAAGAAGTACAAATGAGATACATCCATAACATGATAAAAGCCTACATTAACATCTAAAGCTTTATAAAGCATCACTTGTTATAAAGGAAAATGAAAGGGGACATGTACTGTGTAATACTTCACAATAAAAATGGAGAAATCAAGAATGCTCTGCATCATTAAATGTATAATAGTTAGACAGACAGACAGAAAGATAGATAGATAAACAGATAGATAGATGATAGACACGAAAGATAGATATATAGATAGACACAAAGACGGACAAACGGATGACAGATAGATGGATAGACAGGCAGAGAGACAGACAGACAAAAAGATGATAGCTAGAAAGATAGAAACAGACAGACAGATAGAAAGACAGATAAACATATAGACAGACACAGACAGACAAACGTATAATAGATAGGTAAGATAGAAAGATAGAAACATAAAGATAGACTGACAGTAAGATAGACAGATAAATAGACAGACAGATAGACAGACAATAGATAGAAAGACAGACAGATGATAGACTAAAAGAGATAAACTGATAGATAGATAGATAGATAGATAGATAGATAGACAGACAGTAAGACAGACAGACCGACAGATAGACAGACAATAGATAGATAGACAGACAGACAGACAGACAGACAGACAGACAGACAAACAGATAGACAGACAGACAATAGATAGACAGAAAGACAGATGATAGAAACAGACAGAAAGATAGACAGACAGACAGACGGACAAAAAGACAGACAGATGATAGAAAGATAGAAACAGACAGATAGATAGATAGATAGATAGATAGATAGATAGATAGAGGGTTGAATAGATAGAAAGATAATAATGAAATAATAAAATATCTTACATGTAAGACCCCCACTCTCGTAATTCGGCTGATAAAAACTAAAGTGTGTATTCCTTCAGTGTGTGTAAACACAACCCTTTAGCCTAACAGTCTCAATAATGACCATTTATCCATCGTCCAAGTTTGATCTGATTGGCTGTAATATTAAAATCACCTGTCTAACACAGTGTAGGTCACATTGTTAATACCGTTCCTTACATTTTTTGCAGTGTGGCAGGACATTATCCTGCAGAAAAAGGACACTGCAATTTGGAAATTAGCCTGAAGCGGCTACATGATCGGCACCAATGCTTAGGTTGGTGGTACAAATGGAGGAAATGTCCACATGAATGTCAGGGGTTTCCAGCAGATCTGTGCCTCGGCCTGCTTACCATCTTCCTACTGGGCACCAAAAAATAAAAGATTACTCTACTCTACCATAGTCCCACCTCTTCTCTAGGTAAACACATCTGTTTTTCCACAATAAGTTAATGGGATTCATCAGACCAGCCCATCTTCTTCCATTGCTCCATGGTCCACTTCTGATGTTCAATGTATGTGCTTTTGATGGTGGACACTCTGGTCTGAAGCCCCACACACTGTGTGCCAGCATGAACATCTTCAGCAGGTTGTACTACAGTAGCCTTTTAGCCTTTGTGCCTCTGTGCACCAGTGAGCTTTAGGTGGCCATGACCCTGTTGCTGGTTCACTGGCTGTTCTTCTCTGAAGCACTGCTGGTCGGTATTGACCCCTGCATACACTCCACAAGACCTGCCATCTAGGAGATGCTCTGACCCAGTCGTTCAGTCATCATATAAATACACAAAAAAATCCACCGCTAGAACACAGTCCAGGTGAAACGGCTGTCCGTAATAAACGAGTGGTACTGGGTGCGTTCTGCAGAAAGTGCCTTGGGGCAACTGTGTTGTAAAAGGCGCTATATAAGAATAAATTGAAGTTGAAATTGAAATTGAAGCACCAATCACTGCACTCTGTCTCTGCACTTCAGCTCAACTTCTGCTCTGAACCTTCACGACAGCAGTCTCCTCAAACAAGCGCATGTCTCTGTTCCTTTATTTCACCCTCCTTACCCGCACCAGTGGTCAATAATGGAGACGGAGCTTCATTTACACCACTTCAACAGGAGTCCAGGACCAGAGTGTGTGATGGACAGAGTAGTTACATAATCGCTCTCTCTCTCTCTCTCTCTCTCTCTTTCTGTCTCACACACACTCACTGCACTTCATTCACTTCTTTCTATCCATCCATCCATCCATCCATCAGCAGACTGCAGAAGGGATCATGGCTCAGTAAGAAACATAGATAGTACAGATAAGTTCTTTAAACACCCTCTAACCTTTCCACTCCCTCCTTCACCAAAGACCTTCACTGGCCTGTTCTTTTCATGACAATAAACTGCACAGTAACCTGTCCACATCATCACTGCTACATGGTTATAGCAGGTCATACTGACGCTGCGGACAAATGATCCAGCGTGTCCCGAATGGAAGTATAATGATTACGGCTTTCCTCAATTTCCCCGCAAATAAAAGTCACAGCAACCAGTTACATAATGCTTCATAACGGCTGGTTACGCAACACTGAAACGCTCACATTCAGGAGCACCTTTACTGCTATTTTTGCCAACAATAGATCAAACTGACAATTTTACCACTTAAATGTTTAAATGGAGTTGATCCATCGTGGGCCACTATAGAGATGCTTCCCTCAGACCTGGTAGACCTCGTTTAGACCAGCAACTCAAATAGACAGACAGACAGACACACTATATATGTCAGTCACTCATTTTCTGCCACTTGTCCCAAGCGGGGTCGCAGGGGGGTTCTGGAGTCCATCCCAGCTCACACAGGGCGAAGGACGGGGGACACACCCTGGACAGGTCGCCAGCCCATCGCAGGGAGGAGCGAGACGGGGACGGCACCTTGCTCAAGGGTACCTCAGGGCAACCTATTGGGAAGGGGTTCAAACCCCCGATCCGCCAATCATGCGGCCAACACCCTACCCACTAGGCCCCACTTTACATTTACATTTACGGCATTTATCAGATGCTCTTATCCAGAGCGACTTCCATGTCCTGATTACAGGGACAGTCCCCCTGGAGCAACTCAGGGTTCAGGGTCTTGCTCAGGGACCCAGTGGTGGTAGTGCTAGAGGTGGGATTCGAACCTGGGACCTATTGAGCCATAGGCAAGTATCCTACCACTAGACCACCACCACCCAAACTTTATACGTACAATATGCCTATTTTTTTTAGATTTTTATAAGCAGTTTTATTTATTCATTATTATTTACTCTCTGTAAAAGGGGCTCTCACCAGCACCCTCTAGTGTTATAATGGGGTAAACAGGAAGTGACCTCATAAACTAGCTGACGTCAGATGTAGCCCACAGATCATAAGATCATTTGAACAAAATCAGACTTGGTTCCCAACAAAGCTAATAAAACACTCACATCCATAAAAATGCGGTAAAGAACAGCTAAAACCGAAATACAGACAAAACCAGTGGAGCTCCGTCGCTCCTGTGCAAAACGGGGAAACCTCTCACCCGTAGCTCAGTGAAGAGGAGAACAGCTGGAGATAAGAAAGCAGATTCCAAACTTTCAGTCCACATCACGACCGTGTTTGAAAGTGGTTTACAATCTGAAACTGAGGAAAAAAAACCTGGCGTTACTCCACATGAAAGGATATTGCCTTTTAATAAATATGTTACCGTGTCTCCTTTCATTCTCCCGCACCCCCCGCTACCCTGGTTAGATGATGGATGGATGTAATTGTGTCTGTATTCAAGAGTTCCAGTGTTTCCTTTATGGTGTCAGTGCTAAATGTTAGCTTTGGCCACAAATATAGGCTTTGCACAAGGAAGACAATGATTCCTTCTGTCAAACCGTTTCCATCCAATTAACCACTCAAGATGGCGCGGCCCAAACGACAACAAGACTGGATTTTTTCTAATGTGGATTGATGGAAGGGAGGCCATCCATCTATCCATCCAGCCATCATCTTCACTATTAATCACTATCATGGTGCTAGAATAGGCGTTAGGAGAATAGGAGTTCATAGTGTGAAAAGTGGAGAAACACCCTGGACACTCAGTCACACCTAGGAGGGCATCTCCAGTCTGCCACGCAAGCACATCTGATCTGGGCTTAATCTTCATCCCCCTAACAGCTCCCTCATTGAAAGTTTCCTAAAAATGGCTGTAGAGATGCCGCCTGATGCCTGAGAAGCTTTAGGACCTAAATCTTGTCAATGGTGATTAGGTGAATGGTGAATCGAAGCACCGATTTAGCATTTTTCCAGCGTCACATCCCCATATAAACACATGTGGGTTCACGCATGTGGGTTCACATATTTGTGTGCCACCTGGTTCCTCTCACTCCAGCGTAAAGAACTTAGTCGGAATCTCTTCACGCCAAACCCACTGAATGGCTCCATTTCAATGGTCAAATTGCCTTTAAAGCCAGTTTAAAGAAATGAAAGCTTGCAGAAAAGTTCATTTCTCATCCAAAATTATTTGTTCGTCCAATTACTAGTTATAAGCGCCACCAACCTCCTACACAACAGCACACATACAGACGGTAGCCTCGCTGACGCTGTTTCCAACATACACCAGATAAATACACTCCATCTGGATTTGTACACCAGATAACGACTGTTTTCGATAATCATAGATGTATCTAGAGATCTTGAAGAATGCAGTCTTATGTAATCATTCTCTGCAGCCCCTGTTTTGGACCCAGCAGATGGAGGCTTGTAGCCTGTCTAACCTGATCAAGGTCTGAGGGCTCTTTGAGAGTATCACTCAGCATGCCCCCTCTCCTTTCCTGTCCGATAGAGATCCATTCTGTCAGGGTGGGAATATCAAAGCACAGGACAGGGCAGACAGGAGGAGCTCTCACTGCTCAAGAATCTCAGACTTGTACAAGTGGTACAGTATCAAGAACGTATCCGATGATGCCAAAAAAGAGAGAAACATTCCCAGCCCAGCGTTCTTCTTAGTCATGTTACTTTGTATGCAAAAAGCTTCCGCACAAATATGCAAACACAAAGCTACTCGCTTTCCTTTCAGAGGCTTTTCCGGCTATTCGGGGCGAGATCCTCCTCCCAATTGTGGTTAACGGAAATATGAGGAGCAGGGGCTTTTAATCTGCACCAGGGCTGCCCAAGGTGACCCCAGTCCTGCGCCCAAAACGTGACCCGATGCCATTTATAACACAATGCAAGATCTGCATTTCTGATCCTTACAGCAAGAGGGCGCTGTGCTGAGATCTTCCAGAGTACAAAAACAAAAAAACAATTTCATCCATGGAAAGGTGCTTAATATCTCAGTAGGCTTTGTTGAAATAGTTGGGCTTCCCAGATTGATGATTTCAAATATAATAAATGAAACATCCTTGCAAGCTAGAGACTTTTTTAACCAGTGGGTTCGCATTGCACCTTCCATTGAGACGGTTCCTTTCAGAGATTGCAGCCAGTCGTTTTTGGAGAATAAAATAAACCCATGACGATAAACTCAACACTGAATATCTTCCTCTTTAATTGATCCATCTCTGCTGTTGGAAATGGTTGTTAGCATGGCTGTTAGCCACCACAAAGGCGTGATGCCAGGTTTCTAACTGGGACGGCTGCTTGGCGAGTTGTATCTGAGGTTTTTAGCTTCATTTTCCGGATGAAAGTTCATTAAATTAATTAAATTAATTATGATGATTGACGAGGGGAGGAGGTCGCTTAGGGCCGTGTTTCTGAAACCAGCCCCAGAAGTAGGCTTTTTTTTTGCTGTATCCCACGTGTCCCAGATCTGGATGGTCTGAGGACAGCGCCCCCAACTTTCTGAGCAGTATACTCCAGGACCAGGAATGAAATGGTCTAGCCCACAAAGGCAGAAAAAACAAATAAAAACAACAGTGCAACAATATTGGCAACAAAAATCTAAAGCTCTTCTCGCAGATGAAGGGGCTTTTGTTCGTCTCTCAGCTGGGCCGGTTTGAAAAGTTCTCCAGTCGCTTTGAAGGAGTTTTGTCGTCCTTGCCCACTGCCGCCAGCCATATGCACAACGGGCGTGGATGGCGGGGCTGCCAGATGGGAATTTCGAGCCAAAAAATAAATGCAAGCTCATAAATTCCAGAAGCACTGATGAGGCCTGACACTGCATCTTTCCAAATAAATGGTTCTAACAGGCTGTCAGTCGTGTCAAACTCAAGGCCAATTATAACGCAGTCCAGCAATTTTTCTACCTGATTCAACTCGTCTGCTCATTATCACACATTCTGGCAGTTCCATCGGGTCTGCTGGAGCAGAAGAATGAAAATCTGTGCAAAACTCTAAGAGACGCAATTACTGCAGAACCTAAAACACCGTCACATTTTCACACAAATCCTTTAAGCAGGTTAAGAGAACCCAAATAAAGAAAGGACTCTTATAACGCATTGAGGAAAAAGGATCTAGTATTACAGATCTGTTGGTTTATAAGTCTGGTTTTGGATTTAGATTTAGAAAAGTGAAAGTGAAAGTGACTATTTGTTACTGTGAACACACAATGGCCCAAAGTACATCATCTGTAATTAACCCAAACGGACCATCCAGGAGGGGCCGGCCATATCCAGCACCATGGGAGCAGTGCTGGGCACGGTACCTTGCTGAAGGGAACCTCAGGGCAAGCTACTGGTCTGGGATTCGAACACACAACCTTTCAATCCTGGAGCCTGGTCCTACACACTAGACCACTGCTGCCCCACGAATGAAGGAATTTCGATTTCGCATCAATTTTGACTTCACAAAGCGGTCACAAAAAACGGAATTTCCACTCTATTCTTTTCTGAGTTTATTAAGAATACATTCTTTGTTAAGTTTTTTTTTTTCATGCCTCTTTTAATCCAAAGCCCCGGTCCATGTTCTGAATAGATGGCATTCAAAGTGAATAACGAAACTTCGTTGAGTTTTATACAAACATGCATGCAGTCAACTGCATAATATACAAGCTTTTACATCGTTCAGATATTACAGACGCCTTCAGGGTTTCATATCTTTGGCAAGCCAGAACCCAGCTGGACATGCAGAGTGATTATGAAAAGTCAGAAAATAGCTCCTCTTGAGGATGAAAAAAGGCAAAATGGACAAAATCCGTTCTGATTATCCAGCCATAAGGAGAACTGTGCTACTGTAGCACTGATGCCCGAAACAAAACCAGGTATCTGCAGCCATCTGCTGCTTCGTGTCCATCCCACTTTTCAAAGCGGTCCACCACCTTAGTACCTCATCGTCTAGGCTGCACTGGACCTCGATCCAGGTGATGTAGGCATTGAGTATTTGAGTCCGATATGACTGTGTTTTTGTGAATGAAGCATGTAAAGGTAAAACCAGTCAAATTTCTTAAAAATGCAACAGTAAAAACCCCGTCAGGAGGTGCATAGTGTCACAAAAACAGACCCCCGATACAAACATTGTGAAGCTGAAACACATTTTATAACCTCGTATGCAGGGGTTTGGGTTTCCCTGGTCAAATGATCAGTTTTGTTGATAATCAACCTGTAAGTGTAGAAAAGTGCACTAGAGAAAAACGCACATTTTAATGCAGAAAAAAAATGTAAATGATGCTTTTATGCTTATGTATATATAAATAAATATATTATTAACATGTTAATATATTATATATATATACAGTACTGTGCAAAAGATTTAGGCAGGTGTGAAAAAATGCTGTAAAAAAAATTTAATTTTTATCAATTTACAAAATGCAAAGTGAGCGAACAAAAGAAAAAACTAAATCAGATCAATATCTGGTGTTTCTACCTTTTGCCTTCAAACCAGCATCAGTTCTTCTGGCCCCACAGAGCCCTGATCTCAACATCATCCAGTGTGTCTGGATCACATGAAGAGACAGAAGGATGTGAGGAAGCTACATCCAAGATCTGTGGTTAGTTCTCCAAGATGTTTGGAACGACCTACCGGCCGAGTTCCTTCAGAAACCGTGTGCGAGTGTACCTAGAAGAACTGATGCTGTTTTGAAGGCAAAGGGTGGTCATACCAAATATTGATCTGATTTAGATTCTCTTTTGTTCATTCACTGCATTTTGTTGATTGATGAAAAACAATGATGAACACTTCCATTTCTGAAAGCGTTCTTTGTTTCCAGCATTTTTTCCACACCTGCCTAAAGCTTTTGCACAGTTCTGTATGTTTATTTATTAATTAAATTAATATAGTAACTTTACAGAAATACAATATATAAGGTATATTACTTTTTTAATTTTATCATCATCATTATTATTATTATTTTATAAATATTATATTATAAAAAATAATAATATTAAAAATATTATTTTATATTTATTTTATATATTATTATTTTTGTCCCATTTTTGGGCCAAGATGTTGTGTATCTTATACACACAGCACTTAAATTAGCAGAAAAAAAATCACATATTGCTAGCTCCCCCTACAGACTTCATTTCACATCAATAATAAAAAAAAAAACATGTATTTTTATCAGGAGTCTGCATGCGATTGAATCTATCGATGCCAGTTACAAGACCAGTATGCATGCATTTATGAAATACAGAAACAAGGACTAAGCCTCACATAACAACTCTTAATGTGTATTAGCTGCACGCTCTAGTTTTAAGTGTGACCTGTTTAGTGGCATTTTAGCTTTCCTACTTGTTCATCCCTTGGATCCTGCATGAAATCCTCTCAAAAACCCTCGTCTGGTGAACACCAGTGAAAAACTGAGCTACTGAAATGCTGTTCTAATAGATCTTAAAGAGTTAATGATCATATTTGCTGCTTCTACCAGCTTAACTAAAGTTTTCTTGGGACATTTGTCATCACAAATTGTGTTACAGGCCAACATTAGGCTTGTTGCTGACAAAGGACCCCTACTTTGAGCTCCACCTTCATAAGGATTTGGCTCTGAGGAACAATTTCACCTTATTTAGCCCAAAAATGTATGATGGCTGTCCTTAATGGTAACATTGAAAGCACCCAAAGTTTGGACAATGCATTTCAGGGAAACATGGTGGTGGTAGTGGCCCAAGTTGCGTATATTGTCTGGATCTGTCCTGATAAAAATAAAGTGCAATGTGATAAAATCGGCTTTGATTTAATCGAATTTGATGAGCCATAACGCCTCAGGCTGACCCTTCATCCTTGTCCGAGTCAGGGCTCCCAGGCATGGAGACAGTGAAAATGTCTTGCGCTTTGAGCTTGTCTCTGTGTGTTTTCGGGGTGACTGTCCGGCCCGGCGGGTCACTCTTTCCAGACAGCAGACTAAGAATCTGTCCCACCTGATCTTCCAAAACAGCCATCCTTCCACTGAGGGCCTGGATCTCCCCCCGCAGTTCGGCCCTCGCCTCCTGCAGAGCCGCCTGGAACGAAAGCTCTTGTCCGGGATAGAAATCCCGCACTCCCCCAGGTATGGGACTCTGCACCTCTCCCATGTGGTCCAGTCTCTGATCGCTGTGGGTCAACCCGCTGTCCCATGAGTCTGTTTTGCGGAGGGAGCTCTTTCGGGAACCGGTGACCTCAATAACACCTTCTATCTGCACTTTGACCTCCGGCGTGAGGCGCTCCATGGAGACGGCTTTGATGACATTGTTCCGCCCTTCTTTTCTGTCATCTTCCAGCGATGAACCAGGGGCGGCCATATTGTTTTTCAGCCTCATCCAGCCACGGGCCGCTCCTGCTGGTTTGGCCCGGGCAGCATTGCTTACCTTTAAGTGGGCTGTGCATGGAGTCTGGTCCCCGGCAGGCCTTTGGTCAATGATGTCTTGGTTGTTCTGCTTGATAGGGTCACCAGGTTTAGTGAAAGACAAGGAGTTCTGGATGGGTGTGATCTGGGATATCGTGACCAGGCTGCTACAGCAACCAGTGCTGGCTGCTCCGTTCTGGACAGCATGGAGGGCGTTCTGGGTGATGGCCGGGTGCGGGTGCTGTAGCTGTGTGTGTTGGAGGTGAGTGTGGAGGTGTTGCTGCTCACGCTGTGCCGAGGCCTCCTGGTTGCGGAGCTCCTTCTGCTGCTTGAACTTTTGAAAGAGCTTTCGGACAGGATGGTCCACTGGGATGTTCATTGGAACCTCGTTCTTCGAGCGCTGACGCTCCTCTTCCTCCTTCTTGACATCACTGATCTTGCGGAAGATTATCTATCAAAGCAAGAAAAGACATACACTTATCCATCCATCAATTCAAACGTCTGTCCGTTCACCCACCCACCCTTCCACCCAATTCATCCATCCATCAGTGATATATCTTTTTATTTGAAATTAACTTACTCTTCCAAACATTTACTTAATGAAATTGAACATATTAACAAAAATAAGACATCAAACGTGGCCCATTTCATATTTTACCTTAAATCTAAGCAAGATGTCTTAGTGGCCCAATGAATAAAACACACGCTAAGCAATACAGTTTTAATGCTCCTGAAGTTTTTATGCACGTATTGCCCTGTCTGTCCAACTCGGTAACCAGCCTCATCTCAGGAGGGCCAGCTTTTGGAAGCCTAGTCTTCAATTATACATCCACTTTCTCTTCTCTCTCTGCCTCATCCTCCTTTCTGCCCCCCCCAGAGTTCTCCTTGAGCTCGGTGAAGAGTAATTAGTGCCTGGATTGGGAGGGGGCTCCTACAAATTGTTCCACTTAAATATTAACGATGGCCTTTTGGTTCTCCACACATGCAACTGAGCTCTTCAGAGAGTCTACCGGCTTTATAAAGTAGCGAGTTGGGCTAATAACTCCATGAAATCAGTGCACACAAACTCCTCACCACAGTTACAGATCTAATAAAACTAACATAATTTGCGTTACTCATCCTCAGGAGTGCAGTAATAATAATGTGTGATATAATATATATATCACAATATATATTGGGGCAGCGGTGGCCTAGTGGTTAGGGCGTTAGCCACATGATCGGAGGATCGGGGGTTCAAACCCCTTCCCAATAGGTTGCCCTGAGGTACCCTTGAGCAAGGTACCGTCCCCATCACTGCTCCCCGGGCGCTTTCAATAGCTGCCCACTGCTGCACGGGTTTGAGTGTGCATGGGTTAAATGCAGAGGTCCAATTTCGTTGTGGTTCATGTGTGCTGTGCCGTGACCTCGCAATGACAAGGGTTGTCACTTTCACTTTTCACTTTCATAATTAAAACGTAAATGTTGACCATATGCTATGTATTATCTTATTCTGATATATGATCTATGAGTCTACGATTGGTGCAGTGACCCGACACTTACCTTTACCTATTCTGAAACAGCACACAGTGAAACACAACCACATACATCCTCTGTATTTAACCCACGCACACCGTGCAGCAGTGGGTAGCCATATCCAGCACCGTAGAGCAGTGATGGGGATGATACCTTGCTCAAGGGCACCTCAGGTTAACCTACTGGTCTGGGATTTGAATTCCCGACCTTCCGATCCTGGGTCCAACTTAAACACTAAACCACTGCTGCCCAACACCAAAAAAAGAAAAAGCCACACTGCTGTTCACGGTGCAGTTAAATGTGCGACATCAGGTGCCCGCAACGACATAAATACACACACCGATCCCGGCTAGTGTGCAGTTCTAATAAATGAAGTGTCAGCTAAAGGCGCCGCTGGCTTTCCTAATAATGTGAAGCAATGATACTCATTAGAATTACAAAACAAAGACACACACAGCCATGCCTTCAGGCTGTTCTTGCATGTTAAATCGCTTTTTTATGACCAGAGTCAAATCTGAGATCGTTTTTAATGTTTGTAACGAATCAGGAATGGATCAAAACTTCCCTCCAGAGACATTTTCAGTCCAGTCTCTTTACCTGTGCAGTTTCAGAAGTAGTGCTGAATCATCACCGCAGAGAAACAAAATGCAGCCGACGTCCGAAGAAGAGCTTTGGGACGTCCTTCAAGAATCCTGGAGAAGTGCTCCAGAAAGGAGCTGGTCTAAGAGAGTTGAGGCTGTGCTGAAGAATAACGGTGCCCGTACCAAATATAGACCTTAAAGGTGTTTAGAATTAAACTCTCTTTGTGTTTAAACAGGATTTACATGAAGGTTTGCAAATGAAATAAATCACTGCAGCTACTGCATCATTTTCCTACAAGATATAAACAAATGATGGCTGGCTCAGGACTTTTGCACAGCACTGAATATTTTGTGCTAATCGCCAGGGCGATATCTTACACTCCCTACACTCCTTCGGTTATATAATTTTGTCCACCCTAGTGACTTCAGGAAAGTAATTTTGTTTGAAGTACAGGAGCCCATTGGATGAATAATTCAGGATACTTCTCTCAGGCAACATGTTTGGGATTGCGAGAGCTCTGCCTTTCTTCTCACTGCTGAGTAAATGAAAAGAGACTAAAATTCCAAACGTGAGCTGCTATTAAAAGGGGACGTAACATTTTAAACCAGTGTTATGGATAATACATTTAGCCAAGAGACATTGGGAAAACAACACACCCAGCTGTCAGTTCAGCGGTGCATTGTGTTATAGCTACAAAAGTGGACAGCATCATCACTTTTAGGATGGAACGAGTCACATGGAAGAAGTGACTCCAGTCGAGGGGTGAAGGATTAGGTAGTAAGTGACCAGCTGATGCAGGAAAAATGGACGAATGTAAGGACCTAAGGTCCAAACTTTGATGACTAGACTAATACCTAAGACAACTCCAACGTGGCAGGTCTTATGGTGTGTTCCTAGTATACAGTGATCAACTGACCAAAAGTCCTCCAAGGAAGGTCAAGGGGTCAGCCATACATCCAGCACCTGGAGAGCAGTGTTGAGGATGGTACCTTGCTCATGGATACCTCAGGGTCCTACTGGTCTGAGACTCAAACACATGACCTTCTGATCATGGTGCCTAGTCCCTAACCAGAGACTAGTTCCAGCTGTGTGGTGAGCCAAGGTTAGACTGTCTGAAGAGCTGCTATATCACAAAAGGTTCTGCTGGTTCTAATCAATAGATGAACAGAGTGCAGCCGTGTATGAGACTGCAGACCGGCCTACCACCAAAGGCTCCTACAGTGGACATGGACCATGGAGCAATGGAAGGAGGAGGGCTGGTCTGATCACACTTTTACACAGATGGTTTAATGGTATGGTGTACTTATGGGACCCTAATGGAGACAAACATGATTTAAGGAGCCTTTCTTGAGCACCACGGACCGTCTGCTAGGCGTCACTGGCACAGTTGGTGTGAGATCGGTACAGCTGTAGGACTGGCAAGAGATCTTGTCCATGTGTCGTTCTCATTTCCATTGACCTAATAATTCATCCCTTCTGTCCGTTTAGTAACAGCCCTGGAAAAGAGGTTGCAACTAAGGGGCAACTTCTGAAGAGGCCTACAGGGACTGTGTGGGGCAGTTACATGGACCAGAGTGGATGGGCGGATTGGAAGTGTTGGGGGAAGCACTTATAATCAGATTAATGTGGAAAGGAAAGTTTACAACAACTAAAAACCCAGAACCTTTAACATAAACCTGAATTTTTTTTAAGAAACACAATTTATTCACGTTAGGAAGGAACTTTTGGGAGCACCTGACCATCTTAGGTGTATACACAGCATACACATTTGATTCAACTTAAAAAATGTTAGAAAAAACTATCAAAATAGCACAGTAGCCTAAAAAAGACAACAGTTTCTGGTACTTATTTTAAGTGGCCTTCAATATAAAGAGGCTTGAATATACAAACCCCCTCAGTATTGACGTTCTTTGTTGTATGGATTGACCCATTTTCCCTTTGTCTGAATTCCCAGTCGGTATCCTACTACAACCAGACAATAGATGCCATGATCTTTATGCGCTTCCAGAGGAGAATAAACATTTTAGACGGCAAAGTGGGTCAGACGTGCATCTAATGTCTAATAACATCATGGAACGAGCAGTTGTGATAGAAATGCAAGCGCCTTTTGGCTCTGTAGTCGCTCTTTGACTGTGTCCTAATTTACAGATGGCGGCTGATGCAATCTGTTGATCTTGGATCACAGCTTTTGATATAATTGGCTGAATAAGAGAACTGGGGGAACATTTTTAGCCAATCAGAAAGACCCCAGCTTGCTGTCATGGTCAAATACATCACTTCTGGGAAGTGTTTAAGAATGACGCGCGGTGTGCCACAAGGTTCAGTTCTGGGACCGATTTCATTTACACACACTTAGGCATCATTTAAGTCAGACTACAAACAAACCAAAATGTGTGAGTCTCTAGGAGTGTTTGTGTGTGTGTGTGTGTGTGTGTGTGTGTGTGTGTGTGTGTGTGTGTGCAATCTTCTATGTGTGAACAAATGCAGAAGGGAGGTTATTTTTCTGTTCCCGCAAGTAAACTTTGAAGAGTGGATGTCCAGACTGATATAGTAATACCAACTGAGTGTCTGTGTGTGTGTGTGTGTGTGTAAGAGTGTGTGTGTGTGTGTGTGAGTTCTTAAGGGAAGCAATGAAGCAACACATAGGCTGTTAGCAAGGTTAGCAAGGTAACAGGATTATATAACATGCTTGTCGCATTCTTTCTTACTTGCGCGCGCACGCACGCGCACACACACACACACACACACACACACACACACACACACACACACGCACCTCAGATTTGTCCTTTCTGTTGCAGAGTTTTAACAATTTGGAGTCAAGAAACTGTAGCTTTGTATTTTAAATTGGCTTTCTTTAAGATTTCCTCCATAAATCAGGAGTTGGGATGTAAACCTGAATCATTCGTGGGTTTGATGTGAAATGTTTGTAGAAAAACTTTGAGAAATTGACTCTGATCTCTTTACAGGGTGGTGAATGGAACCAGCGGTCCTGAACGTCCATCCAGTCACTCATTCATTCTCTTACTCTTAAACTTGCTCTTCACACAGGGGGGACGGGGTCCCAGAGAGAGAGAGAGAGAGAGAGGGAGAGAGAGAGAGAGAGAGAGAGAGAGAGGGAGAGGGAGGAGGAGGAGGAGCATGGAAAGGAAGGTGAGGGGAGGCCGACCCTCACAGTGTTTGACTGAAATGAAGGTGAATGATGAGAAACTGTGAAAGACTCTGAGACAGATCAGACCGCTGTTTCTGCTTTTACACTTCAGAGTGTCTCTTTACAAAAACTCAACAGTCACAACGTAAAAGATGATCCGAAACCCTGTAATAAAACCAGCTCATGAACATCTGTCAACATCTACTTTAATAATCCTCTTTAATCTAAATCACACCTTTAATATTCTCTAATAATCCACATTAATCCATATTACACCTTTAATATTCTCTAATAATCCACATTAATCCATATTACACCTTTAATATTCTCTAATAATCCACTTGAATCCATATTACACCTTTAATATTCTCTAATAATCCACTTGAATCCATATTACACCTTTAATATTCTCTAATAATCCACATTAATCCAAATCACACCTTTAATATTCTCTAATAATCCACATTAATCCAAATCACACCTTTAATATTCTCTAATAATCCACATTCCTCAAACCTATATATTCCATAAATACTCCCCGTTACTCTCTACTATAGTAATATTATTATCTAATGTTCCACACTGCTGTAAAGCTCCATGATTCCATTGTATTATTTTTTATTTTCCTGTTCAGAGTAATCTCAGTCACACGAGTAAAATCTTTTTGTAAGAAAAAATCGACCCACTTCACCACCCACTTCCTGAGAATCAGCCCATCACACACACACACACACACACTCTCTCTCTCTCTCTCTCTCTCTCTCTCTCTATGGGAGGAGCAGTCCTTCTCCTCCTCCTCCTCCTGCTCTCTCTCTCTCTCACACACACACTCTCTCCTCCTCCTCCTCCTCTATAAGTCTCTCTCTCTGCCGCTCTGTGTCTCACTCTCTCGCCGTTCTCCAGTAGGGAGAGATGAGCTGGTCTGGACTTGCTGAAGATGCTGGATGGACACGGAGCCCTGGGATGGATACCGGTCACTGTCTTAGTGTTCCTGTGCAGCCTGCCCTCCTTCACCTCCGCCTACTTCGGGTACGTCCTCACACAGGTTCCCTCTCTGGGAGTCTGAGCGCTGGCTTTGATTAGAGCTTCACACACACACACACACACACACACACACACACACTGAGGGTCTTGGTCTTTGCTGAGGTTGAGGTGAGCGCCCTGCCAGGTCCCAGCCCGGGACCCGCTCTGCTTCCTCCATGCCCTGGAGAACCTGCATGAACTCTTCTCTTCTCTTGAGAGAGAAAGATGTTTGGAAAGTGGCCTCAGGTGGTCTCGTTCGCAGGTGTCCACAAGGTGCTTGTCTGATATTTGTTGGGGGTTGTTATCTGCGGGAGTTGATCTCTGGGACGGAGGGTAGGAGTGGTCCCCCGAGGGCCGGCCGAAATATTAAGAAGCTATAAAAGTGGTTCGTTGGGCCAAAGATCTTTTTCATTTCCCCCCATCCGTTCCTTCTGGATCGCATTACTGCAGGGCGGGACGGAGCACTCCTGCCGTCCCCCTGTGATCTGCCCGGTGCTGCGAACGGCTGCGGTGCTTGTTTTCCGCTTGGTGTCAAGGGTTCCCTCAGACATGCCCATTGTTCCCAAGTGGCACTTCCAGCTGCTCCATCTCCCCTGACGGAGAGGGGCTTCCTCAGTAAGGGGGGTCACGAAAACAAGCCGTCGGATTCCCATTTACCCTTATCGCCGGTGCCGGAGCATCCGCACGTTCTGACGTTCTGGGCGAGGACAGAGGGTTCTCCAGTTCGATTGAACTCTCTAGTGAATGTTATCTCAATCAGGCACTGTGAGAGAGCCTGGCACAGTGGAGCAAGCCTCTCCGCTGGACTTCCTAATTAAATCCTAATTAAGGCCTGAAAAGAGCGCTTGCTGGGACGGCACCCCTGCGCGCTTGTTTGCTTGCCCTGTTTACTCCATGTGACTTCTTTGTAGAACCTTCGAGCGCCGTCCTGGCTGGATGCAGAAGCCGATTTTTGCTTGTCTTGCGATAAACAAGGCCTCCGTCCGAGGGTGTTACAGGAACAGCGGCCAAATCAAGCTGCTCAAACCGTCGTCCCGCCACAAGAATGCAAGAGCTCGGTTTTCCCCCGGCCACTAACGGCAGGTGCCTCCGCGGCTCCGCCGTCTGGAGCTGGGTGGGACCGAGAGAGAGGGGAAAATTAGCGATGTCATTACCGAAACATTCCTGGGCTGAGAAAGAAAGAGAGAGAGAAAGAGACAGAGACAGAGAGAGACAGAGAGAGAGAGAGACAGAGAGAGAGACAGAGAGACAGAGAGAGAGACAGAGAGAGAGACAGAGAGAGAGAGAGAGAGAGAGAGAGACAGAGAGACGGAGAGAGACAGAAACAGAGACAGAGACAGAGAGAGAGAGAGACAGAGACAGAGGGCAAGAGAGAGAGAGACAGAGGGAGAGAGAGACAGAGACAGAGAGACAGAGAAAGAGAGACAGAAACAGAGACAGAGAGATGGAGAGAGACAGAAACAGAGACAGAGGGAGAGAGGGGGGGACAGAAAGAGAGACAG
>CM029367.1:2099762-2119762 GCA_017165825.1 Hepsetus odoe
AGAGAGAGAGAGAGAGAGAGAGAGAGAGAGAGAGAGAGAGAGAGAGAGAGAGAGAGAGGGGGAGAGGGAGAGAGAGAGAGAGAGAGGCAGAGGTGGTGAGAGGACAATTTCCACAGTTGCAGATTTATAATTGAATACGCTGGAGAGAGTTTGTGTGCTTCTGCCTTCACTTCACTGCTTTCACTTGTCAGTTTATATACGTGCACACACACTCACACCATCTCTGAGTGCACACTCCTGGGTGTGCACTCCCAGAACATATGAGAAAACACACTTCAATGTAATCACACACCAACACACAACTGGTCCTAATCCTTTACCACAAGCCTTTCTGGAGCACATGATTTATGCATTAGCTTTCTGGCTGCATGTTCATGCGTGTGTGTGTGTGTGTGTGTGTGTGTGTGTGTGACCCCAACCTACTCAACCTACTGACTCAAACTGATGTTCTATCTTTCTATTTATCTATCCGTATGTATCTGTCTATCGACCATGTGTCCATCCAGTCCCGTCACTCACGAGGTGAAAGGTCACCAATCAGTCTGCTGTGACTCCCTTTGACCGGGTGTGCCCAAACTTTAGCACACAACTGTACTTATAACCATTAATTGATCAAGGTCGTTTAATATCTTACTCTTTGTTTCTTAACATTTTTCCAGCTTTTCCTTTCATTAAACCTTCGTTATCAGAAAACTTGCCCTGCTGCCTTTAAAGCACTAAATAAATAAATTTAAACTCAACTCTGTTCAACTAACTTCAACACACACACACACACACACACACACACACACACACACACACAGATCCTAAATCTTTCATCCTGCTGCAGTGCACTTACTCCAGAACCCAGCACACCACGGGACACGCCCTGCTGAGAACTTTCCCAGCTCGCCCAATCATTATCCTGCTTACTTTGAGTCACTTTGGAATAGATGGTAAAGTCAGAAGAAAATGCACAGTGCTAGACTCTACAAGCACCCCTGTCCAATTTACTGCCCCCTCTACAGCCTCGCACACCCCACAGTGTCCAGATGGACCTTCTAAATGAGTGAGTTCCTTCAGCATCATTGTGTCCAGCTTGTATAATCTGTATGGAAAAGCACTGGGACACTGCCTTAGGCCACCGTGCCCTTCAGCCAGAATGGACCAAAGCCCCCCAGCGGTCGAGTGTTCATGACTTTGGGATGATCATCAGCATCAGTACCTGACATTGGTAATACTCTCATGGCTGCAATCAAATCTCCACAGCAATGTCCCGACAGAAGAGTAGCCACTGAGCAAAGGAGGGCAAAACCCCTCTAATAATACCGTGGTTTCTGGCAAATGCTGATGAGTAGGTGTCTACAAACTTTTGGCAATATTCTAAAATAAGTCCCATTCACTGCCTAATCCATCCAGTCTGTCTTTGTGTGAACTAAGCTGCAAAAAAGGGCCCATTGTTTTTGTGATGTCACAACATTTTTTACATATTCAGCGTCTTTTCCGTTTAGCTCCACCCACTTGCACTGAAGTTAGGAGTCTTGCAGCCCAGATGGCTGTTTATCGGCGCATGAGACAGATCAGCCAATCATGACGAGTTCATTTATATAGTTCAACCCCGAAGAAAAATAAAAGAGAAGGTCGCAAAAAGGAAAGGTTGGGAACTGCAAGAGAAAAGTAGGATACGGGCTCTTTAAGATCACCCTGCAGTGCAGCACGAAAAAAAAAAAACCCACATCGGACCACTGACCCGAGATCCAGAGGCTCTTGCTTGTGGTCTGTGGCTTTTGTAAAAGAGGCAGAGAGAGAAAAAAGAGGACGATGAGGAGTAAAGACCACAAGAAGAAAGGAAAAGGAAAGAAAACATGAGTAAACTAGAGGAATTAGAAGTGAGGAAGTTGAGAACCGGGTCAGAATTTGTTTTTTTGGACGCTTCCATTGTGTTTGGAGATCCGTCTCTTCCAGCCAAACAGCCTCTGTCACTACTGACCCACATTCTACCCATAATCCTCCTGATGGGCATGACACCCCTTTATTCTCCAGACTGTAGCCAATAGGATTAGTGCAGGGAGGGGATGGGACCCAATCAGAGCCCTGCCTTTGGGGGCTGATTTGAATTTGGAAAGGGCTGGAAAGAAGGGATGCCCACAGGGCTGCTGAGCTGCTGGGCCTTGTTGACGGTGTTAAGGTCTTCAGTGGGACTCTGGGGGGTATTTATTGAGTCAGCTTGCTGTAAGAAAAGTGCATGAAATTGCAGTTTTACAACAACAGTGGGATGGTACCCTTAAGGGATGTGTCTCCTGTCTTTTCAGTTGGGGAACATCACAGGACTGTATTCCCCCGCAGGTCCCATGGACTCCCTTCACCCTGTCCGGGCTGTTGTTCTACTAAAAACAGTTCAAATAGGATGTGAAACGAATGTAACGTACCTTTAAAATCTATATACGGTGCCCCTTTGGGCGGGAAGAGTAACTCTGAGGGGTCAGACATGGTGGGGACCACAGGATGATGTCCGTGACTGTCCAAATATTCTGATCGTGGTCTCATCATTTCACCCTGTGAGCACTGGGACAGGCTTCCTGGGTATTTATGGTGAACTTCCAGGGCTGAGTGTTCAGGGAGTTGGACCCAGGATCGGAAGGTCGTGGGTTCAAATCCCAGACCAGTAGGTTGCCCTGAGATACCCTTGAGCAAGGTTCCGTCCCCACTGTGTTTCACAACGGCAAATAGTCACTTTCACTTCACTTTCACTTCATTCCAACTGAACTGTAGGACTTTCTTCACCAACGCAGACCTGGAATTCCAAGATGGCTGCTCCGTGCATCATCAGTGTTGTATTACAAATGTGTTAGTGGCTGTAAATTAGCAAAGCAGCCTTTCGCAGTCGCAGGGCTCCTCAAGACAAGAAGATTTAAAATATACAATTTAATCATTTCTCATTTCTCCTTTTTTAGTTTCCAATGTTCTTGTTGGCCGATTTCTCTGATTTGAGTCCAGTTTATAGATCCAGTGGGAGAATGGACGCAGTTGAGAAAGATCTGTGGCTGCAGTGGAACGTCGCCATGCTGTGCAGAAATGCTGGCGCCCCCTCACATTAACCTCAGCACTGTTTATCCACTGATATTAGAGGCACTACTGGCGAATAGGACTGATAATTATTCATCTGTAGCTGCACACTCTTTCTCTCTCTCTCTCTCAGCTGGAAGAGATATTAAAGTTGGTTTAATATTTGATCTTCGCTGGGTTTCTGTTATTTAAACAGCAGTGCGTTACTGGAAAAAGCAGGTATTTCATTTCAATTTGGGCTCAGATTGTGCTCATATCCTCATGCAGGATAAAATAAAAGGCAAAAAAGATCAAACTTGGTGGACATTATCACCTAAATGACATTATTACTTCTTCAGCTTTTGATGGACCTCACTGCTTTTTGGAAATCAATTAACCTTGATGCAGCAACCAGGATGGCTGCTCCATTCATCAACACCTAGTGTGGCCTAGTGGTTAGGGGAGTTGGCCACAGGATCGGAAGATTGTGGGTTCAAACCCCTTACCAGTAGGTTGCCCTGAGGTACCCTTGAGCAAGGTACTGTCCCCATCACTGCTCCCCAGGCGTTTTCATAGCTGCCCGTTTGCATGGGTTAAATGCAGAGGTCCAATTTCGTTGTGCCTCACTGTGTGCTGTGGTGTGACCTCGCAATGACAAGAATAGTCACTTTCACTTACTGACGCTGCAGTGATCACGGTCAGCACTTCTGTCTTATTTCTGTCTTTTTCAATCAGTCATACATGCAGTTCTGTCTGATTATCTGGCAACAGGGATCACAAATGGGCCGTCCCGTTTTCTGGAGGTAGGGGTGGGGTCGCTCTTACCCGTTTACGCAGGTTGCACGTGAGGATGAGGTTGCGTGAGAAGGAGTTTGCGAAGGCCGTGTAGAAGTCCAGCACTTTCAGCAGAGCCTCTCGGCGAATGATGTGGAGGTCGCAGTAGGTAAGCGCTCTGACGTTAGCGCAGGCGTGGGCCAGCGTCGTCTCCTTCCAGAAAACATCGCCGAAAACGTCCCCTTTACCTGAGAGAGAGCGACAGGCAATCAATCACACAGAAACCAGAATTAGAGTCGTTTTTTTATTTGTGTCGGCCAACCGTCTCACCCGGGGTCTCAGTTTTACCCTCGAATGTAATCAATAAAAACTGCTCCCAGCCGATCTTCGAAGGCCACGACTGCAGGCATTTCTTTCTTTTCATGCCCAAACGGGGAGGAAAAACTCTCAGAAACTCTCAGAAAAATCTAAATGTTCTTCAGCGCCGTGGATTAGAAAGCACGGTTCAGGAATCAGATCCAGGATTTGTTGTCTTTAGGGGTCACAAACAGATGCTGAGGCTGCTGGACAAAGACGAGGAGAGCTGGGATTGACAGAATCCAGAATGAGAGAGACTCTTATACTCTCTAGAGGCTCAAAGTAAAAAAGATCAATGATTACAACCTTCTTCCATGACAGGTCTCTGGCGCCCTTCTACCGGGCCCGCGATCCAAAATAGCCCAGCAGTCTGTACCTTCATGCTACGTGGGGCGGACACGGCAGCCGCGAGCCTTTCATTTAATCTTCTATTCATTATTTCTCCAAACGTGGAGAAATCGTGTGATCGATTGGATGATTTTTGAATGATGGTTTTTCTGAAATTGGATAAATTGGGTGAAAGATTATTGTAAAATGTCTATTTTTGTTTTAGAAAAAAATGAAAAAAGGCCTTTGCTGCCTCTTGGGGTTTCTCGAGACAGAAAGAGTAATGGTGGAAATTAAAAAAATATCAAATGTAATAATATCTACTATCTCTTTTTTAGTTTCCATACATAAAAATGTTCCTGTTGGCAGATTTCTCTGATTTGAGTCCACTTTATAGATCCAGTGGGAGAATGGACACCTTTGAGAAAGATCTGAGGCTGCAGTGGAACATCGCCATGCTGTGCAGAAATGCTGGCGCCCCCTCACATTAACCTCTGCACTGTTTATCCACTGTTATTAGAGGCACTACTGGCTAATAGGGCTGATAATTATTCATCTGTAGCTGCACACTCTTTCTCTCTCTCTCTCTTAGCTGGACGAGCGGTGAAGTTGGTTTAATATTTGATCTTCGCTGGGTTTCGGTTATTTAATCGGCAGTGCGTTACTGGAAAAAGCAGGTATTTCATTTCAATTTGGGCTCAGATTGTGCTCATATCCTCATGCAGGATAAAATAAAAGGCAAAAAAGATCAAACTTGGTGGACATTATCACCTAAATGACATTATTGCTACTTCAGCTTTTGATGGACCTCACTGGTTTTTGGAAATCAATCAACCTTGATGCAGCAACCAGGATGGCTGCGCCATTCATCAACACATTAACCTCCGCACTGTTTATCCTCTGATATTATAGGCACTACTGGCTAATAGGGCTGATTAAGGAATAAAAGCAGGGATTCCTTTCAGTTTGTGCTCAGATTGTGCTGTAAAACGAGGACAGAGTTCAAGGTTCTTTTGGAATTGATTCTAATACTGCTTACACCTGGTCAGAACACCTGACCTCATGTGGCTGAACGGGATTTGGTAACTTCATGCTTTTCCAACCCGGTAACAGTTGTCAAATGTAATTGTAGATGGAGGAGCTGCTCACTACTGGTTAATCTACTGGCTAATCGACCACGGCCTCTGTAGTCGTTTCTCTAAAGGTGAGCGCCGGCTGGAACCTGCCGCAGGGAGATGAGACATAATTGAAGGCAGCCGCTAAAGGACTGAGACAAAAGGACAGATTCCTCTTGGTTCCTGTGGCGCAGCTCCGTGCTGAGCTGCCGCTTTCCATCTCGCCATCACCTCCACAGGAGCCAGCCTCCCCCGGCCCACCCCGTGAGTCTCTCCTGGGCTGAGCAGCCCTCCCTCCCTCCCCCGGCTCTCCTGCGGGAACTGATTAACGCTCTGTAGGACTCTGTCACCATGACGACTCATAGGAGCTTACAGGGTGATAGTATCTGACTGGTCTGCAATGGGAATGGAAACGTTATCAAATTGATATTAATGAGCTGAAAAAGTGGACTGAACACATTAAAGGGGAAACCCTTTCGTTTTAGGTTTGCCCACTTACCCTGGAGTTAGGTTTATTTAGAATCCAAAGCTTTTATCTGGTCAAAGTTTTTCGATAAACACATAAGCAAGTCTACTGGATATCAGCGATGCAGCAATTAGTCAACGAAGGTAAAAGATAAAACTGATTTTTTGCTAAAATTTATTCGCTAGCTAGGTCTCTCCCATCACCCAGTCACCATAAACCTTTCATGCACCAGTGTTACCTAGACAGAAATTCCCCACGAATCACAGGAACGGCAACCAAGGTAGGAAACTGGCAGTCAGTGCTAATGGAGAAGAAACATTCTTTTTCTGTATTTTAATTAACTGTAGGCTGCATAAAGCTGCCCGATTTTAGTCATAGCCAGGTTGCTCACATGATACTACCAGAACTGGGACAGTGAAGACCAGCACGTGTCTTCTCTAAGTCTCTGGACATCTTCATAATTCCGTTCCATAATTCCTTTCCGTTATGTCAGCTATCAGGTGGAGGAGCAGGGGGCCAATCTTGCCCACCGAGAGAGCAAAACTTCTCATGGGAGGTTATAGCTGCCATTTCTACAGTACCGTGCAGTGTTGAGCATTTTTTTTCCATAATTTCCTTCCAAAGAGCCAAACTTTCTATTTTAATATGTTGTTGAGGAACAGTTCTCCAGATCTTCCTGAAGGACAGTGTTGTTGTCTCTCATGTTCAGTCCAGTCTCTGTACCTGAGCAGTTCTCCAGATCTTCCTGAAGGACAGTGTTGTTGTCTCTCATTTTCAGTACAGTCTCTATTAACGTAGATCTGGAGAACTGCTCAGGTAAAAAGTGTGGAGAACCTTCACCCTGTGCAACCCCTTTATGTTTTCTTTGCATTAGACTTACCCAGTATGGCGATGACTTCGTCATCCTGGATGACCTCTAGTGACCCTGATACCACGAAGCAGAGTGTGTCCACACTCTCCCCGGCGTGAAATATGAGGTCACCGGGTGCAGAGTGGATGGTCTGAAACTCCACAGCCAAAGAGCGTAGACAGCCGTCGCTGGCCAGCCTGAATGCAGGGTGCTCATTAAACACCTTCCTGTTCAGATGCACGCAGATGTCTGCACGCATGTCCTTAGGACAGATGGACAGCACCTGTACAACATCATAAGGTGTTCCATGTTATAGGGCAGCACCACATGTCTGGTGTCTACGGCAACTCCACTGGAAATAGTTCAGCAAATACATCATCCATACTCAAGACTAATTATGAGAGGATGGATGGATGGATGGACATTTTTAGATATATTTATAGATACATTTTTCTAATCCAGGTATATTTAGTCAGGATTTTTAAGATCTTTTTTTAGTGTCTGCATTTGTTTCAGCTTTGGCAGAAATGTAAATGGAAAAGATCAGACACAAATAAAACTCTTCTGGCTTATTTCACTCCGTGAGGAACTTTCCTAAGCAGAAAAGTATTGGTATTGGCAGATATTTGATTAAAATTAATATTAATATTTGAGATTATCTCAAATTTCGCCACTTCCTGTCTCGTGTCTAGCTGGAAACACAGCCTGAATTTAGGCTTAATGCCGAACATGCCTGATGGACTGGCCACTTTATGGTTTCGTCTCAATGACAAACAGACAAAGGATGACAATTGTAGGAATTAATCTGCATGCTAAAAATGCCAAACAAATCTGAAATTAAAATGAAAGTGCTTTAACATAAATTACAACCCACAAAACAGAGTCCATGACCTGAAGGGTCATCCAGCATCCCATTCATGGATATCTTGCATCTTAAGTGGGATCCACTGCCAGCGGAGGAAAGTATAAAATTTTTTGCTATGATTCTATTTCCTGGAACCTTCTTTCATCTTCACCCTGACCTGCTGAGCTGAGATGCACTACACACTTCTGGAGCAGTGTCTTGGCTGAAAAAAATCATCTGTTAAAGCATTTAATTAAAAATTCAGCAGACGTCCCAGACGTGCTAAGCTTGAAGATCCTGTTAGAACTCTGCTTTCCCAAACCTGCTGCCGGAGACACCCTGCCCTGTGGATTTAAGAGGTAACCCCTCTCACCTTCTCAGTGTCGATGCCCTTGGTCATGGACCAGGTGGAGACGATATAGTCCATCACTCGTTCACTCAGGCCCTTGGGGACCTGGTAGAGCTTCAGAAAATCCCTCACGTTGTTCAGCATTTCATGGTAGCGGTTGGTGTTGGCGTACATCTGCTGGAAGATGGTGGTCACGTTCCCAAAAATGGTGGCGTAAAGAAGAGCTGGAGGAGAAACAGAGAGATGTGTTTCTCCTGATGTGTCTTCAGACTCTGTGAAGAAACTGGAGCTCCTGAGGAAGCCCATACAGACACGAGAGAAACCTGAACCCTCCACACAGAAAGGGACTGGGATTCGATCCTGTGAGGTACCAGTGCTGAACACTGCACCACTGTTCCAGTTCACTTCCGTTCAGTGATTTAACTCAATTAGACTCAACTTGTACATTGATTTTCCAGCAGACATTTCTGCCAATGCAGCTTTGTGCGTGTGTGTGTGTGGTTTTAATGGAGTGTAACTCCATGAAACTCATCTTCTTAGAAAATGTACATGTTACCACGGTACCCTGAACTCCTTTCTCCAAGGCAACCCCTGAAATAGTCCAGCAAACACTTCATCCAAATTCATGAACAATAAAGAGAGAGTAAAAAGAAGGAAATATGAAGGAGCAGGGTGAAGAAAGAAAGAAAGAAAGAAAGAAAGAAAGAAAGAAAGAAAGAAAGAAAGAAAGAAAGAAAGAAAGAAGAGTTCTGTTCCACAACAAAATGCAACCTCTGCTTTTTACCCACACACCATCCAGCAGGAGGAGCCATATCCAGTACCCAGGAAGCAGTGATGGGGACAGTACCTTGCTCAATGGAACCTCAGGAAGTACCATCGACCTTCCTCCTGGTCCCCAAGCACTAGGCCACCGCTGACCCAGTGACATTAAAAAGGGGCTCCGTTGCAGTTTCGGGTTTGTTACCATGGTAACTGTTGCACTGTAACCTGTTGTTAAAACTAGGTCCTAATTTTTGCCAAAGGTTACACAGGTGACCCCAATTAACCCTCGACTTCTGGTGAACCAACAAAAACAAATGAAAAGCAACGCAATGCATCCAAGTAGTCCGTACACCTACAGATCAGCTAGTATCACCTGGCCGTATGATTCCTCAGGTCCCTGAGTTCTCTCCTGAAGTGAAAAGACATCAGTGGTTGTGGAGACACTTGCAGGTTTCTGCACAGGTTTTACAGCCTAGGTCTCTAAAACTAGGGGAGCGAGGGGTCAGAAGTATATCGTACACATCTGAAACAGAACTCCCTCTATTGGCCAAAACAAGCACAAGCTGAGTCTACCCGTCTGTTTTTAAATTCACAGTTAAAAATGGGGACATTTACTTGGACAGCCTGGGAAAGACCACAGATAATAAGGATGCCTATTGATCCTTCCATCAGAAGCGTTGGTTTCAGAGGAAAGCGACAGGCTGAGTGACTGCATGCGAGTTCAGTTGTGCAAATTTGATTTTTCAGCAAATTAACAGCAAAAGGCAAAATGGTTGATGGGATTGAGACGCCGTTAGGAGGAGACTGGATTATTCTCAGGAGGATCTGTGCAAACAGCAGATAATGAGGTCTAAAAGGACCTCATTAATAGGCACAAAGGGGGACTACACACAATAACAATTTAAATGGAGCTGCAAAAGTCAGCTTTAACTCTGCAGCCCAGCTCTGCATTAACCCAGCGTTTTACAGTTGTCCAACAGGTCATGTACCCTTTGCAGAATGGTTCAATACAGGTTCTACGACAGCGGGACAATTCCTGCCTTATACAGAACCAGCTGAACTGAAAGTAAAAGTGAAAGTGAAGTGAAAGTGACTGTCATTGTGAAGCACAGCACACAGTGAACCACAACTGAATACTTCCTCTTTATTTAACCCACACACTGAGTAGGGCGCAGCCATATCGGGGAGCAGAGATGGGGACGGTACCTTGCTCCAGGTTACCCTAGGGCAACCTACCGGTCTGGGATTTGAAGCAATCCCGGAGCCTAGTGCCTGACAACTACGCCGAAAGGAATATTACAGATGTTTCTACAAAATTAAAAGGGTAATTAAATAGTTTAATCGACACACTCAGTCTTGAGTACTGAAAAGATATTTTAAACGCACATCAACGCACTTTTTGATCCGACTTTTGCAGATATAAGTTAATTTAAGAGATGATAAACGTTCAGAGCTGAAGTTCTGCTGCAGCTCTAGTGTGTAGAAGTTCGAAGCTCTGCTTCAGCTCAGAGCTCCAAGGGATCGAAAAAACTCTGATAACGTGTTAATGTGCCTGTTCTTAGTTTTTATTGTCCGTAAAACTAACACGCGGCTTGATGCAAACGTAAAATATGGATATTTTATGAAATTTGATGCAAATCTATGGCTTTCCCAGAATGATCACACCAGCCCTGTTAACTAGCCATGCAAGACATCATCCAGTGTATCTTTAATCCATAATTAGATTGAATTAGTAAAGCAAAACAAGAATACACTTCGGGATTCGTTTATCTGAGAAGAAAACAGAAAACAACACACACACACACACACGTCTCTGGAAACCATCTGTTTTCAAGACATGCCAGGTTGTCACAGACTGGGTCACAGTGACAGCAGACACATCTTATTCCCCACACACACACACACACACACACACACACACACACACTTTTTCCCGTCAATCGGCTCCATCAGGTCAAGCAATCCTGCCAAACTACCCACAAGCAAACAGGACACTAATGGAAATTGCGTTTCTCTGATGCCATCAGAGCTCAGATAAGCCTGTCCAAGACCAACATGACCGGTCCAATTTCCCCCTTAAAGAAAACTTTCATGTGAATGTTTAATTAATTTCAACCACAAAATTACGTCAACGTTTGACCGATTGGTAAAATCACCCGGGGTGCTGCGATGGGGACGGAGCCTTGCTCAAGGGTACATCAGGGCAACCAACAGGTCTGGGATTTGAAGCCATGTCCTTGGGATCTACTCCCTAAACATTAGACCACCTGATGGTTTGGTGGATGGCTGGTTTGAATCTCTGATGAAGTCTGTTCTCCTGTCTGTAGATCTTCACTTTCAGAGCAGCCTAACAGCGTAAATGTAATAAAACAGTGTCCTGAGCTCAGAAGGTCCTTTCCTCAAGCCCCAACATCACCTCTTCACCGGTCTTTATGCCGGGACAGAGCTAGTGTTCCTGGGAGCTGCTGCTTTCAGCATACTTGTAAAAATTTAATGCCCCATCAAGAAAAAAATAATACAAATCGAACGTGCAAGCTTGCATTTTTCTCTTCTGATCGAATTAAACAGGCCATCAGAGGAAACTCTGGAATCTGTGGGGGGGTGTGAGAGAGAGAGAGAGAGAGAGAGAGAGAGAGAGAAAGGAAGAAAAGAAAAGGCGAGATGGAGAGTGGCTGTCAAAATAGGGCAGACTGTCCTTCCTGCACTGCGTCTGATCTGAAGCGGCTGGAATCGATCACTTCTTCTTTTTTTTTAAAAATACGCTTCAGAGTTGAGAAAGAAAGAAAAGCCTCGGCTTTTTGATCAATACAGGAACAGAACAGTCACAGAGTGCTGTGTGTTTCAGAGGAGTGATGAAAAATACTCCCTTAATTCCAAATGAGAGCAAGTCTACTCATTTTTCTTTCTTTTTCGATCTTATTTTACAAATTCATAACAATATCAGGACGCGTATTACTTCCTTTCTTCTGTTTTTAACAGCATTATAGATATAGATGTATATACTGAGATATCCTCGGATATATTATATATTCATAACCGTATATAAATACGTTGTTATAATAATAGAATATGAGGTTTTTGTGCAGTAACATTTAGCATATCTAGGACAGTTTCCACTGGACAAGGCAGGGGGCGACAAAGGTCCCAGCCCATGGGCATTGCTCCGGGGTTATGGAAGCAAAATTTGGACAAACATGTCCTGGCTGTTTGACTTCATCTGGGGTTAGTGAGAAACACTCATCTTTTTAAAAATGATCCATGCTTTAAAAAAGTAGTGAATATAGACCAACAACACTCACATCCCACCATCATCATGGCCACTGAGAAGATCTTCTCTCCATCAGTGGTGGGCGCGATGTTCCCGAAGCCGATGGTGGTCAGGCTCGTCATGGTGAAGTAGAGCGACGTGATGTAGAGAGAATGTTTCCCAGGGCCGCCCTCCCATTGGCCGGAGCCGCTGGTGTTGTAGCGGTAAGGAGAGCCGATGCTAGTGGCCAACTGGTAGAGCCAACTGTCCGTCTTGATGGTGTTGGTGAGCTCGTCGATGACTTCGTAGTCTCCGATGCTGTACCAGATACAGGCGAGCCAGTGAGCCACCAGTCCGAACACACACACCAGTAAGACCAAAACAGCTGCGCCGTATTCCAAGTAGTGGTCCAGTTTCCGCGCCACGCGGCCCAGTCGCAGCAGCCGCACCACCTTCAGGGAGCTGAACAAGCTGCTGATGCCCTGCAAGACGAAGAGCAGTCATTAGAGCGTCAACGACATTCATCACGCCAAGCCTCCAGCTCACGAAGACTGGATTTCTTCACTGGATTGTGCAGTCACAGCAAAACAGTTGCTCCTGTTTCATTTAATTTCCTCAATTCCTAAAGATAAGACAATTTGACTTGCAGAAAATAGTATTAATGCACCAACAAGGCGCTTCCCCAGCAAAGCGAAAAAGAAACGAGGTTCAATTTCTGTACTACTGCAGCTCATTTTGCCGGCGTCCTAGTTTTTAGGGACTAGACTCCAGGATTGGAAGGCCATGGGTTCCAATCCCAGACCAGTAGGTTGCCCTGAGGTACCCTTGCGCAAGGTACCGTCCCCCATCACTGCTCCCTGGGCTTTGCAAATGGCTGCCCCCTGCTGAGGTTGCATTTTGGTGTGCTGTGTGTTCACAATGGCAAATGGGCAGCGGTGGCTTAGTGGTTAGGGGAGTTTGGCCACAGGTTTGGAAGACTGTGGGTTCAAACCCCTTATCAGTCGGTTGCCCTGAGGTACCGTCCCCGTCACTGCTCCCTGGGCGCTTTCATAGCTGCACGGTGTTTGCATGGGTTAAATACAGAGGTCCAATTTTGTTGTGGTTGTGCTGTGTGCTGTTCCGTGACCTTGCAATGACAAGAATAGTCACTTTCACTTTTAGATTAGTCACTTTCACTTTCACCTTAAGGGTTAAGATTGACATTTACATTTACGGCATTTAGCAGACGCTCTTGTCCAGAGTGACTTCCATGTCCTGATCATAGGGACAGTCCCCCTGGAGACACTCAGGGTTAAGGGTCTTGCTCAAGGACACAGTGGTGGTAGTGCCAGAGGTGGGATTCGAACCTGGGACCTCTTGAGCCATAGGTCCTTTAGATTCTTTCCAACTGCAAAGATTGTAAACATGGGAGGATAGTCTAAACTGTAGTAAAAGAGCGATGTTCCAGAGATGCTCCATAATTTGGCCTGATGCAGATCAGCCCTGGGCATGAAAAGAACAGATCAAGTGATGAAGAATTATAACTCGATGGGCTGAAAACTAGCCTGGCAATGTGTTCATTATGCATGATTTTGGGGAAAAAAACGAAGATTTTTTCAGCTAATAGTTCATTAAATTCTCTTTCATTTTTAAGCTGCTTTGTGGCTCAACTCGTGATGCAAAGTGAGATTAAAGGGTTTTGCTCCGGGTGCCAACCTCATCACAGACCTCCCAAAGGAAGGTATACAAACTCAGCGGCTGTTGGTAAATAGCATTAAAGAGTCGAGAAATCACAAGATAAGAAACCTCTATCAGATACTATTTTAGGGCTGCTCGGATGAACGGAACGGGGAAGAACTATGCAAGTAGTTTTGCTGTATAGTTACACAGCAGTGGCCTAGCATTTAGGGACTAGTCCTCAGGATTGGAAGGTCGTGGGTTCAATTCCCAGAGCAGCAGGTTGCCATGGGGTTCCCCTTAGCAAGGTACCGTCCCCATTGCCGCTCCCCGGGCACTTTAAATAGTTCCCCCCTGCTGCACGTGTGTGTGTGCGTAAAATGCAGAGTTCGTTGTGTATCACTGTGTGAAGTGCTGTACAGTGACAATTAGTCACTTTCACTTCACACCGTCACTGATTGCTCACGTTTCATTTCGGCAGCTCGAGACAGTGACGCCCTACAGCTACAGCAGGATGGACTGAACCTGGGCCAAGAAGATGAGGCACAGAAAGCTCTTTCAGTGCAGGAGCCAAAGAACATTTAGCCAAGAGACCTCCTGCCTCGAGAAAAGGCCAGCGTCCTAATATCAGTATGGAAATTCTCCAAAATCCATGAATAGTGTTTTTGATTGTTTGTTTTGGTTTGGTTTTTGCATGGATCTGCTCAATTCATAATTTTTCTTAAATTATGAAAAAAACGACTACATCAGCTTTGGAATTGGCTTGGTGGAACACATAAGAACATAAGAAAAGTTACAGAAGTTGCCTTTTTTCATTAACTTTTTGCCTTTTTATTGCTAATTTACATTTACAGCATTTAATTGACGTGTTAGGGTTAGTCCCCCTCCAGGTTCGAATCCCACCTCCAGCACTACCATCACTGGGTTCCTGAGCAGAACTCTGAACTTCAGGGTTTTGCTCAGGAACCCAATGATGGATAGTGCTGCAGGTGTGATTTGAATCTGTGACCTCTTGGTCTATAGGCAAGTATCCTACCACTAGACCACCAGCACCCCGATTTACATGTCCCATCACAAGCTGCTCCTGTTTAATCGACCAAAACCAAAAATTTTAATTCTAATTTTAAATCTATAAGTCTACAGTCTCAGTGAGCATCTGTGAGCATTTTCTCCCAGCTGCCCCATCCCTGATCACAGCCTTTAACTAATAAAACACAAAATATAGAAACAAACGTAAAGTAGGACAGAATAGTGGCTAACACCACCATGTAAACTGAGCTTGCCCATTTATCTGGCTGAATTATGGCCAGTTTTGCACGAACCCTCGTGGATCCCTGCTCTACTTACCTCATCCACATTCTCGAAAGCATTGATGATGTCGTAGGGCAAGCACGACAGGAGGTCGATGACGAACCAGGTCTTCAGATAGTTCATCCGAATCAGCTTGGGGTCTGAAATCACTTCGCCCCCGGGCCCCACGAACGTGGTGTGGAAGTTCAGGACGATGTCCACCAGGAAGATGACGTCCACCACGCTGTCCAGCACCAGCCAGGTAACGTTATTCTGCTTGGTCTTGAAGGAGACGTTGTAGGGCACCATGATGGCTGTGTAGAAGGTGAGGATGAGGATGACCCAGTCCCAGGTGGTTTTGAAGGTGCAGTAGTGCAGGATGATGTGGGGGGGCGTTTTGGGAGCCTCCTGCTTGTACTGGGGCAGAATGTCCGAACCCAGCTGAAACACCTGAAAGACAAACGAGCAACAATTCATGGGGTTGACATTAATCCATATTAACACTTATAAAGGTTTAGAAAATGCCACGTTTCATTAAGGCTACTTTCGTCAACTTCACCCCAGGAAGAGTAACGATGCTTAAGAAACCTAATAATTATTTTAGATGCTGTTACTGGTCAAAAATGCTGAGCTTTTTGCAACAAATTTCACACCACAAAGAAACCACAATTGCTTTTTGAAGGCAAAGCACCTCATCGATTACTCTCGCTCACACTTAGCAGGCAGAAAAGTCTCCACTAGGGGGTGCACTCCATCAGTTTCGCTTCATAACAGTGGTGCTTTGCATGCAATCTAACCTCGAGCGCTGAAATTTAAGCCCTTGTCAGGCAATGAAATGTCATTGGTTCGTGGTTAATGAGAGTCCGGTGTTGGAAAGACCAAGAAAGAGAAGCACTGATAGGGAGCAACCGAGTATAAAAACATGAAGGAATAGAACAGATGGAGAGTGGGAGAAGCATGTGTTGTGGTTACTGATGCAGAATGAACATTAACCATGGAGACAAATCAGTGCAACGTGGCCGATCATTAATAATTAGAAAGCATTATAGCAAGATCAAAGTTTCAAGATCAGGTTTTCTGGAGTCTTCTAGAGCATGCAGACCTCTGAGATCTTCCACCTGCCTGTCATGACAGTAGAACATTCCCCACAATATAAAAAAACTCCTACAAATTTCAATTGTGTGCTTTTAAGGACCCAAAACTGTCCTAAATCATGCTTAACCATTTTCCAATCTCTCAGTGGCACTTTAGACTAAACAAGCGTAAATATGCAAAGAGCTCTGTTCTGATTGGCCGCCTCATTCAAAAAGGACTCAGGATAAAACACTCCTTATAAAAGTTGGGTTTCCATGACTGGAGCCCTTTAATGAAGTGATGGATACTTTGGGACATTTGTTCTTTTAGTGGGAGAGAGACAGAGAGATAGAATGAAAGTGAGAGATGCAGAGTATAAATTATTAATGGCTATTTCTGCCAGTGCAGATGTGCGCAGTGGCAGACACTCTCCCATCCAGAGAAAGTGTTTCAGTGTGTGTGTGTGTGTGTGTGTGTGTCTGAGCGCATACCTGTGGTTGTGTTACAGGTTTGTCCTTGTAACAGACAGTGTAACTCAAGGCTGTAAGACAATGCGGTGTATAAAAGTCAGAAAACACCCCTTTCATGTTTGGTTAAAGGGCCAATAACACTTAAAACAAAGTACTGTTTGTGATGTCATAAGCACATTTACATATCTTCCTATAACTCCCTACATCTTCATCTTTCTATCATTTATTATTATTTTTCCTTCTGACTCATTTCAGCCCGATTGGACAAAAACACCCAAAAAAAGACGGTCTCACTGTGTCCATCGGTGCAGGGTAGACGGAAGAAGACGTAAGAGAGAGGACAGGGAGAGTGGACAGTGGAGAAAAGGCATGTACTGAGTGTGACGTACGTGACGTGGATGAAAGTGAAGCAGTGAAGTTTTTCAGCACTTCAATCTCCACCCAGGTCCCCAACTATAGTCCAAACTATGGACATTTTACTAAAATGTGCACATTCTACGTCCGCGTCCCAATGGGGTGTAAACGTGGCCACAAATTCACCTCCGCAAGCCGAGAATGTTTGTGTGAGCTGACGTCCGTCTTGTTCACAGGCGTCAGCTGCTGGATGGTGCTCCTGCTGTTGGTCAGAGCCCGGGTCAGTCTGGCAAACTTAGTCCAGCCTGCGGAGACAAAGGCAACATTTTAGTCCCCACTTTACATCAAAAATACATGAAAAGAGCCATTTTATCCCCTTCCCCCTCACGGCTGAGTCAGAAAGGCCCAGCCTTTGCTTTAGCGCACCATCACTTCAGTAAATAAAAAAGTGTGAGGCAGAGGCGGGGAGATAGGAGTGAACGTGGAGTAAAGGTGAACGGTCAGATATGCAGTACAAACGGTCCATTAGCAAGTACAATGAACCAGTTTTCCCAGTTCTTGAAATCTGCTGCCTCACTCTAGTCCTTTTTTAACCCTCAGCTCAATGAGGGGTCACTAATGAGTGGCTGGAAGAAGAGAAAACACTCCAATGTCCAGACCTCCAGGACTGGAGCCTTGATACCTTCAAGACAGACGTCAAAGGAGTAGCATTTTAACCATCAATCTGATTATTTAAAGCAAAACGTTTTAAAGCATTACTTACAAAAAAAAGCACTACTTAGATCTGGAGAACACCATGGCAACAAGGAGAAGAGAAATTCTGAGAACTACGCTGATTTCCTTTCTCCCTTTTTCTTCAATCTTTGGACAACCTTCCATTTCATGGGGAGCCCTCACAGGAAATCACAGCAAAGCAATCTGAAGTTTACAGCAATTATTTACAAAAGTAACACACACCAAGACTACTGCAATTTGGGCTTAGTAAGCTAATTATCCTCTTTTTATTCTTCAAAGCCCCTTCCACACTTTTAAGGCTCATTTATGCTCCCTTTAAGGAGCAGCGGTGGCCTAGTGATTAGGGAATCTGTCGTGGGTTTGAATCCCAGACAAGTAGGTTTCCCTTGAGTAAGGTACTGTCCCCATCACTGCACCCCGGGTGCTTTAAACGGTTGCCCCCTGCTGCACGGTGTGTATGGGTTAAATCTAGAAGATGCATTTCTTTGGGATTCTTGACTTTCTCAAATGATGTAACAGTCTCTGCCTACAAACTCCCATGCATCCTTTACGCTGATGTAGATCTTAAGCAGAGCCGAAAGCGTCTAATAAACATGGCGATGGTAGGGCAGGTGATCAGAATTTACCTGCTCAGGAAGAGGAGGAAGCCACTTTCTTTCACACTATGCCACTAATTAGGAATCTGCACCGGCATTGCTTCAGGCAACACTTGCCTTCAAGGCCAAGAATGGACCTTCTTACTTTTTCTTCTTCTTTCAGCTGCTCCCATTTAGGGGTCGCCACAGTGGATCCTTCGTCTCCTTTTCTTTCTGTCCTCTGCATCTTCCTCCTTCAAACCAACTTTCTGCACGTCCTCTCTCACCACATCCATAAACCTCCTCTTTGGTCTTCCTCTTCAACATCCTCCTCCCGATATACTCCTCGTCTCTCCTCTGGACATGTTCAAATCAACGCAACCTTGCTTCTCTAACTTTGTCTCCAATTGTCTAACCTGAGCTGTCCCTCTAATATACTCATTTCTAATCCTGTCCATCCTCGTCACACCCAACGAAGCTTTCAGCATCTTTATCTGTGACACCTCAAGCTCCGCCTCCTGTCTTTTTTCGTCAGCATCATCATCTAACCCGTACACAAATGCTGCAAAAACAGCCCTTTTAGTTTTACATTTTTTGTTTTGGAAAAAACTGGAGGAGCACATTTTCATACCTTATTCTTAAATGAAGAAGCTGATGCTGAGGAAATCTCCTCCTGTTTACCAGGAATTTCATGGCTTATACAAATAAATGCAAGCCACCAAAATGACACTGTCTGTCTGCAAAGCCCCCGAACAGAACTGCATCTAGCTTTACGCAACAGTATTTTATTTGCCCCAAACACTGAACATCGAGATGCAGCCTCAGCATTAACCCCCCAGTGATCACACACAGTGGGCACACATTATACAAGCAGTGAGCAGCCAACATCACCCAGAGACCAACTGCAGGGCCTTCACCAGTGCCTTGGTCAAGAGCACTGAACAACACAAGTGAGAATACTAACACTAGTGTGTACACTACTGTGCAGAAGTCTACTTTATAATTTTTCTTATCTTTGACATTGATTGGATGCAATGAAAGAAATGGGAACAAATGTTTTAGGCTGCAAAGTGTCTAAAGATACAAGGTTCTAGATAAAGGGGTTCCAACCACTCAGCGTTCAGCATGAACTGAATCAGCTGATCATCTGGAATCATCTGCACCTGTTTCTACAGTTTCTTCATGTCTTCATGGCAGCGGTGGTCTAGTGTTTAGGGAGTCGGCCACAGGATCGGAAGATTGTGGGTTCAGACCCCTTACTAGTAGGTTGCCCTGAGGTACCCTTGAACAAGGTAGCTGCCCCCTGCTGCACGGTGTTTGTGTGCATGGGTTAAATGCAGAGGTCCATTTTCGTTGTGGTTCACTGCGTGCTGTGCTGTGACCCCGCAATGACACGAAAGGTCACTTTCCCTTTCACTTTAAGTTAGATGCCTTGTTCTGTTTGAAGGTTCAGACATAGATCACTGTGTGGATTAACCAACACAAAATTATCAAACTGCTCAGGTACAGAGACTGGACTGAACATGAGAGACAACAACACTGTCCTTCAGGAAGATCTGGAGAACTGCTCAGGTACAGAGACTGGACTGAAAATGAGAGACAACAACACTGTCCTTCAGGAAGATCTGGAGAACTGTCCCAACAATACACTAAAAATAAAAGTAAGTAATTATCTGCAGTCAGCCGTGCAGCAGTGAGCAGGCATATTCAGCACCCGGGGAGCAGTGATGG